>PVJO010007923.1:0-78608 GCA_004026905.1 Hystrix cristata | reverse complement strand
AGCTGCAGCCCAAGAGAGGCAATGGTGCAGTTCTAGTTGGCAGCACTGGGCGCATGGCCCAGGAAGAGCCCATGTCCTGGTTCACAGGCTACCGGGCAAGAGGTCTCATTGGGGGCAGGTCTGTCCACCTGTTCTGTCCAGACCTTCACCTGAAGAAGCAGGGACTTCAGAAGAAAGAGAGGAGAGAGAGGAATATCCAAGGAAGAATGGGGGACAGGTGACCACACTGGCTGGGCAGTGTGGGAGCTGCAGGGTAGAAACAGGAGTGACTTGCCTCCTGGTGAGATGCTCTCGAGCTTATCCCCTCTACATGATCAGAGGCATATGGTCCTTCCTGCATCTGGCCCTGGGTGCCCTTATCTATAGGAGATGCACACTAGAATGGATGGGCAGCTTGTGACATTCCTGAGCTGCAGTCCTGGCAGTCAGGGGAGACGCATCAGGTGAGCAGCTGAGAGCCAGGAACCTGTCCAAGTGAGGCCCCGCATCCTTGTGGGATTAGCAGTAGAAGTTGGGGTCTTGATGAGATTGCTGGCACTGTACCTCCTTTACTTCCGTGCCTCTGCCCCACAGCACTATTGCAGTATGCTCGTTTAAAGTGCAGCACTGTGTTCTCATGTTCATATGGATCTACACATGCAGAGAATATGTAGATCCCTTTGACTGTTTTAACATAAATAGGGTGAGGTAGAGTAGTGCACAACTCTCTGGTGCTCTGTTTATGGCTCACCGTGTTATGTAGAATGGAAACTTGCTTTACCTGACCACTTCCCTCTGCTAGACATTCCAGTGTTTTACAAACAGCGCCACAGCAGACACTCAGATGAGGGCTCTCTTTGATGCTCCTCAAACCAGCCAATAGGAGTGAACACCTGGTCCTGGTTAGGGCTCCTCAGGTTGGTGAGGGAGCCGGGATCCCACCAGACTTGAAGCCAAGCGGCTAGGGTGAGTATGGTGGTAAGAGGGTGGAATTCAGGGGTAAATTGGAGGAGCGATGGTGCTGGTCCTTACAGGATCAGTTCTGGTGGGAAATAACACAATTTGGTTAAATTAAAATCATAATTGTGTATAATACTCTATTGCTATAACCCATTTTAGGTTGCACTGGAGTCTAGCTTAGTGTCTTCACTGAATGCCTAGGCCGGGCCCAGCCCGTTGGTGCCTCTCCTGCCCCCACCCCAGGCTCTACACTAAGACCCTCTCCCTCATCCTTCTATGATGCTGTGAGAACGGAGGTGATTTACATTACCCTGTGATGGGTTTCACTGAACATGTTTCCTAGTGCCTTGAATCAGTTAGTCTGTGATGGATGCAATTGTGAAAATATTCCCAAAATTTATAATGCAAATGCATTCTTTATGCAGATGCTCCTGGTTGCTATTGTTTTTAGATCCTTACCCTGCTCTCCAATGTGAGCTGATTGCACAGCTTCATGGGCATGCTGCCAGAGTGTCCACCTGGTGGGCATGCCGCCGTACTGTGGACAGAGCATGAGACCCTGGAAGCTACACACACACACACACACACGCACGCACGCACGCACACAGCGCCTCGTTCTCTAACAGGGCATGGAGTCTTGTGGCCCGCAGGCTCAGACTCATTTGCCCACTTTCCCCTCTGCAGCTTTCGGCAGCATTGTGTGTAGTTTCTCTCATGTCAGCAGTTGCTCAACCAGCTTGTCACATCTTCCTGCTTTTCCGAGGGAACCTTGCCCCTCACCTTCCCTCACTGTCATGTCAGCGTGTGCAGCTTCTTCCCTGGGTGATGGTGTGATTCACATCTTGAGTGAAGAAGGCTGATGACAGTGCCAGGGAAGCCTCAGAGGCCAGGCACATGGCATGTGCAGTGCCTGCCCATCCCTCAGAGAAAGAGTGGGTGTTCTTTGTGTCAGTGTTTTGACTTGGAAAAACTTACCAGTAACATGAAATGATGCATATTTTTTTAGTTGCATTGATGAATCTAATTATGTGGAAGGCATTTGAAGTGACCTTTTTTTGGGAGCGGGGTGCAGTTCTGGGGATTGAACCCAGGGCCTTTGCACTGAGCCATACCCACGACCCTTTTGTAGTTTTATAATTTAAGATAGGGTCTTGGTAAATTGCCCAGGCTGGGCTCAAACTTGTGATTCTCCTGCCTCAGCCTCCTACAGTGCTGGGATTAAGAAGTGACTTTCTTTGTCACACACAGACTCATGGTGGTCTTACCTGTGTCTAGCTTGGGTGCTCTGTTCAGCTCCTGGAGCTTGGCTTTCATTTTTCTCACATTGACTTGTTCAGTAATGTCCAGTGGATGAAATGTCACGCAGTAGCTACTCTCTTATTAACTGCTTCATCAGGCGCTGTGTCTGCTACTTAAGTGTACTCTGATTTTTTTATATTGTCACTATAATTCCCCACAGGTAGGGATTCTCATGGACCGCCTTTCCTAAGGCAGTTTTTCTTAGGGGAAGTCTAGACCTACCTCCTTCAGTGTCTGCCTCTGAGTGAGAGTGGTGAGAGCAGAAGCAGAAAGCATTTGTTGAGTGATTTTTGTGTCCTTATACTTCTGCTCTACAGGAAAGTTGTGATACAGAAATAGTTGCTCTTTAAAATTCATAAGGACTAGCTGGGCATGAGAGCGCACGCCTATAATCTCAGTACTCAGGAGGCTGAGGCAGGAGGATTGCCGTGGGTTCACGGACAGCCTGAGTTACACAGTGAGACCCTGTCTCAAAAAATTAACTAACTAACTAAATAAATAAATAAATTTCATACAAACTTACGCATTCTGGTTGTTACTTGGTTTGTTTCAGACCTGGGGTATAAACATAATTTGTCTCTGACTTATTTTCCTGCCAGTTCAAGTTACTCTTCTGATGCTCTGGATTTTGAGACTGCGCACAAACTGGATCCCGTGTTTGATTCTCCGAGGATGTCTCGTCGTAGCTTGCGCCTGGTCACGGCAGCATACAGCTCTGGGGACAGCCAAGCTGTGGACACGGCCTCCCTCAAGGACAGAGCATTCAGGTGAGCACCACTTGGCTTTGTCCTCATGGCTTCCAGCCCCTGTTAAAACTAGTTTTCATTCTGAGCCTGCCTTCTCCCCTTACCGGTACCTGCGTATGTGCGTCCGTGCACAGAACCACCCGATATCTCTGCTGTGAAGAAAGGCAGGCCAGGTGGAGTCTGTGTGGAGGCCTGATGTTGAGCTTCTGCGGAGTGGAGCTGGGACACCAAAGCTTCTGACAGCTGGCCGACCCTGGTGACACGGATGTGTTCTGGGGGCCGCCTCATCCTTGTAGCCAACACTTGCCAAACTTTGGAGGGGGAAGAGTGTTGCTGGGTGTCCTCGTCAACACAGATAGCCTCCGTCATTAGTGATTTCTCTGTCAGGATAGGTGAGTGAACAGGCACACTCAGTTTAGGTGCTCATCCGTGTTCTGCTGGCGAGTGCGTTTGCCCCTCCGCACTCTTGAGTCCCAGAGGTACGCTTGGAGCTTCTCCTGGCCCGAGAAAGACCAGAGTTCACATCGTTTGTGTGGGCTCTGCCATTTAAGAGACGAGGAATGATTGTGCCACCTTTACTGTGTTAAGATGATTCTTTGGAGCAGGGACAGTGGGATTGCTGATGCCTGAATCTGTAATCGTGCTTCCAGCTGGCCACCCAGAGGTTGGTCATCTAAAAAGTAGAGTCCTCACCTTGTGAGCTTCAGGCACAGTAGTTTCGTAGCAGAGGTGAGAGCCACTTGGCTCTGGTGAGCTCAGTGTCTGACCCAACCGGCTATGCTGAGGTCTGTCCCCTGTGACAGGAGATCAGCGAGGTGGCTGCTCAGGCGGTGCGTGTGTCACTGTTCGGTTCATGCTCGGGTGGTGAGTGTGTCACTGCTTTCCCTGCCCGCAATCTCAGGAAAACACGGGTTAAATTGCTAAATCATAGTTTTAAAGAACTTGTTAGGTCATTTTTATTTTCGGGTTATTTTGCCATTTGAACCACTTCTTGAACATTAGCTATAAAATAATCTATAATTATTTTGTGTTTATAATTTTACAGGCCATTCTTGGACCCCAGCTTAGAAACTCTTTTGTAGATAAGTAGATGTTTTATTATGGCGGAAAAGGCATTAGCAAATGGTTTACTTTAAAATCCCATGTTTATTCTCAGCTACAGATTTTGTGTTTGGCAAAATCCAATTGTTTTATATTTATTTCTTACTCCCTTCTCTTCAGAACAGTAAAACAACGCAGAAGTGCCAGCAAGCAGGCCTCCCTCAGCATCAACCACCTGTCAGGGAAGGCCACGTCCTCCAGTGTCAGCCAGGGTGGCCCTGGCAGCTTGCAGGCCACTGTGCCTCTGCAGCCTCCTGTGCTGGATGAGTCTTTGATTCGTGAGCAGACCAAAGTGGACCACTTCTGGGGTGAGTCACTGGGAGATGCGGATGGCTTGGCCCCCGCCCGTTTTTCCTGTGATTGTTCTGGGAAGAGACAGGGTGAGGCCGGGGTCTGGTTTACCATGTTCCACTTCTAGGAACGTCAGAGCGGGAGGTCAGGTCTCTTCTCACTCAAGAGAGCAAGCTCTACCACAGAGCTAAATCCCCAACCCCCTGATACTTTCCTTTTTTTTTTTTCTGCCTTTTTTCCCCCTGATATTTTTCTAAATACATTTCTTATTATCAATACTGGTTATTGAATCCAGGGGCCTTGTATGTGGTAGGTGAGTACTCTTATCACTGAGCTACATTTTAAAAAAAAATTTTTTTTTAAAATTTTATTTTGAGACTGCTGAATTGCCTGGGGTAGCCTCAAACTTACGATCCTCCTGCCTTGGCCTCTGGGGTAGCTGGAATTACAAGCATGTGCCACCTTACCTGGCTAAATGCATTGCTTTTGTAGGATGTTTAAACAAAGGCAGTGCAGAAATTCACCAGTGTGTTTGTAGAAAGCTCTAAGCAGCATGGCAGCCAGAGCATTTTTCCAAGTCACAAGAAAGCATGGTATGGAAGTATTTACTGAGAAGCAAGGTGAGGCGGCTGTGTCCTTACTGAAGGCAGCAGCAGTGTGGTGCACATCTTCATAGGCACGTATGGTGTCCTGAGGCTGAACAATGGACATGCCTTTGATAAAGAGTTTAGAGCTGTTGCTTACTGAGTCCGTTGTGTTCTGGCTGGCCCTTCCAAGGGAATTGAAGACCCAGATTATTCCAGAAATCCTGTGTGCTCCTTTGGGAGCACTGCTAATAGTTAGGAGGCTTCATCTCACACAGGGGTGCTGAGAGAATGTCCTGGGTTCCTGTCTGCCTCTTGGAATCAGAGTGTGTATTAGTGGGCGTGGGCTCCTCTGAGGTCACCTCTACCTTGAATAAGCAGGTGAGGTCTGTCTGGACGCTGATATTTCACCAATGGCAAGCTTTATTCTTTTTTCTTGTTGTGGCTGGGATCTGTTCTGTTCAACAGCAAAAATATGTATGTGTTTTTCAGGTCTTGATGATGACGGCGATCTTAAAGGTAATTACTTGAGTCTTTTCTCCTGCATACTTTTCAGAATAGAAGTTGTAGTTAGGTATCTACAGATTGTGTTTGAACAGATTCCGTCTACTTTTTGGAAATTTAAGGTGGAAATAAAGCTGCCACTCAGGGAAATGGTGACCTGGCAGCAGACACAGCAGCCCGCAACGGGTACACCTGCAGAGATTGCAGCATGCTCTCGGAGCGCACAGATGCACTCACTGCCCACCCTGCCACCCGCGGACCTGCCTCAAGGATTTATTCCAGGGAGAGGAATCTGAAACGTAAGTCTTCATCTTTAGAAACTATTTCAGTGTCCATGTATTTCTTTTCTTGTTACAAAACAGATTTTACAGACCTATGTCTGTACTATTTCTATTGGACTTGAACTCAAAACTGTCATCTGAAAGTTTAGAGATATACATTGCTCTCCTTGTCCTTTTTCTCCAGCATGCAGACAGTACTTTTGCTCTCTTCCACCTCTGACTCTGTGTGCAGCCTCTGTAAGCCAATCCTGTAAATTCCTGTATATTTGTATATCTTGCATTAATTCTGTTCCTCTAGTGAGCACTGACCGATACAGAGTTCAATACCAGAAATGGCTCTAGAGAAACAAAATTGTAAAGATGAAATTCTTTAATGGCTTTAGTGGTTCCTGGAGTTGGCTCTCTAATTTGATGAGACCTCAAGATGCCCTGTTCTCTCCTTCTAATACAGCAAGAAATACTGACAGCCCTTGATGTTAAAGCAATACCCATTATAGATCCAGTTGATTATCCTAATTCACCTCTCGTGAGATGTAAGGAATTTAGCAACTCCATATATGATACTTTTGAATATTTTTGGCAGAGTGGGAAATAAATGATGCTGGCTGGTTGCTTTTAGCATCTCTGGACAAACTAGTGGAGAAAAACAATGAGCTCAAAACATCCATAGGAAATCTAAACTCTTCTAACTATTGAGTACAAATTAATAAAGGAAAATAAGGAGCTCAGAGAGTCAAATTCCCAGCTCCAGGCATACATAAAAAATATAAAAGTTTCTAAGTACGTGTCCTAGAAGAGACTCTCCTTTCCTTTAGCCACACGACCAACACTGCAGAAACCTCAACACAGGCCCTCATAATTGAATTGGCTGAAATACATAAGTTTAATGCTCAACCTTGAAGGGTGTCTGAAGTAAAGGTGAGGGCACCGATTGGAAAAGAATGGGATCCTGTAAACTGGGATGGAGATGTTTGGGAGGATCTGATGAGGCCGAGGATGTTGTGCTCCTAGACTCTAATAAGATTATTTTGCTAGAGGAAGAGATTTCCACACCTGCAGTGGCAGTGACATCCCCACCCCCAGCCCCTGTGGTGTTGGCCCCTCCTAGTATACTGAGGAAACCAATCCTGTGTCAACCAAGTGTGATCACGCTGGCACTCCTCAGGACTCACCTTCACCACCCACTTTTGCTTCTAGGCCTATAACCAGGCTCAAACGGCAGAAGGCTCCTAAGGATGAGGTACATAGTGTGACCCATGAGGAGGTCTGCTATTCTCCCAAAGAACTTCTTGAGTTTTTCCTTATAAGCAGAGGCTTGATGAGCAAGTATGGGAATGGATTTTATGGGTATGGAATAATGGTGGCAGAAACATAAACTTGGATTAGGCAGAATTTGTCAATATGGGCCCATTAAGCCAAGATTCTGAATTTAGTGTTGCAGCTCATGGAATATAAAAAGGGGTTAATAGTTTTTGGCTGAAGTAGTGGATCAAAAGATGGCCCATTGTAGATGAGTTAGAGATGTCTGATATTCTGTGGTTTACTGTTGACGAGGGGATTCAGAGGCTTAGGGAAAGGAAATACTGGAGTGGATTTGTCATGTTAAACCTTATCCACCACACTGGGATGATCCAGACAATGTACCCTTCACTAATACTTTGAGAAACAGATTTGAGAGGGGAGCACAGGCATCCCTAAAGAGCCCTGTTGTTGCTCTTCTCTGAATGCCAGACCTTTCAGTTGGGAAATTTAAGGGCAATTGGTTTGATTGGATCCCAAAGTGTCGGGTCAAGTGGCAGCACTTACTCGACAAAAGCAAGGTACATATACTTAGCGTAATTGACAGCAGAAGCAGAACAGTGATTAGAATGGTCTGATGTGTGTAGACCTGTGGTGTTGGCTGATTAACCACATTGTTCCCCAAAGTGAAATAGACAAGAAGCCTACAAAATTTTTACTAGATTTATATAATCAAAAAAATTAAGGGCAAATGAACAGAAACATACTTTAGATTGTAGTAACAGGGCATCATGGCTGCTCAACCAGTTCCTAGATTGGAGCCAGTTTACAGACCCAAATTCTTGAATGAAGGGGAGGCCAGGTCCCCTTGAGGAAGGACCCTGGTGCACCACCAAAAATTTATATGGCCATTCTTTTTCCCATCCTTCCCCAAAGGGACTTAAGGCCTTTTGCAAGAGTAACTGTACATTGGGAGAAGGGACCTAATCAAGCATTTCAAGGTCTACTGGACATTGGTTCTGAACTAACACTTGATTCCAAGGAATCCAAAATGTGATTGTGGCCCTTCAGTAGGAGCAGGGGCCTATGGAGGTCAGGGGATCAATAAAGTTTTAGCAAAGGTCCAGCTCACAGTGGGTCCATCCTGTGGTCATTTCCCCCGTTTCAGAATGCGTAATTGGGCTAGATATACTTAGTACTTGGCAGAATCCTCACATTGGTTCCTTAGTGTGAGGGTTATTAAAACTGGAAAGGCCAAATGGAAGCCATTAGAGTTGTCTTTGCATGGTAAAATAGCCAAAAACAGTAGCACATTTCTGGAGGGGTTGCAGAATTAGTGCCATCGAACTTGAAGGATGCAGGAGTGGGGCTTCCCACCGCATCTCCATTTAATTCTCCCATTTGGCCTGTAGAGAGGATGGATGGGTCTTGGAGAGTGACAGTAGATTACCGTAAACTGAATCAAGTGGTGACTGCAGTTGCAGCTGCTGTACCAGATACGGTTTTCATGCTTGAGCTGATGAACACATCTGGTACTTGGTGTGCAACTACTGATTTGGCAAATGCCTTCTTCTCCATACTTATCCATAAGGCCCGTCAGGCACAATTTGCTTTCAGGTGGCAAGGCCAGCAGTACACTTTTACTGTCCTACCTCAGGGTTATATGAACTCTCCAGCCCTGTGTCACAACTTAGTTCGCAGGGATCTTGATTCCCTTTCTCTCCCACAAGGCATCACACTGGTTCATTACATTGATGGTATTATATATACTGGATTGGTCCAAGTGAGCAGGAGGTAACAACCACTCTAGATTTGTTAGTAGAGCTTTTTTGAGCCAGTGGATGGGAAATAAATCCAACTAAAATTCAAAGTCCTTTTACCTCGGTGAAATTTCTAGGAGTCCAGTGGTGTGGGGCATGTAAAGATACCCTATCTAAAATGAAAGATAAGTCGTTGCATCTGGCTCCCCCTACAGCCAAAAAAGAGACAGTGCTTAGTGGGCCTATTTGGATTTTGGAGGCAACACATTCCTCACTTAGGTGTTGTACTCTGGCCCATTTACCAAATGACTCAGAAAGCTGCTTGTCTTGAGTGGGACCCAGAACAAGAGAAGGCTCTGCAACAGTCCCAGGCTGCTGTGAAGGCTGCTCTGCCACCAAGACCATACGATCCAGCAGATCCAGGGCTACTTGAAGTGTCAGTGGGAAGTATGCTGTTTGGAGTCTCTGGCAGGCCCTTGCCACTGAGCCTTAGTGAAAATTTAAAGACTGACCATGTGACACCAGATTACCATGTGATCTGAGCTGCCCATCGTGAGCTGGGTGTTAATCTGATCCACTGAGTCATAAAGTTGGATGTGCACAGCAACAGTCCACCATTAAATGGAAATGGCATATATGTGATCAAGTCAGAACAGGTCCAGAGGGCATAAGTAAGTCACATGAAGAAGCTGCCCAAGTGCCCATAGCTCCTACTCCTGCTATGCTGCCCTCTATCCCCCAGCATGCACCTATGGCCTCATGGGGTGTACCAGATGATCAGCTGTCAGAGGAAGAGAAGGCTCAGGCCTGGTGTATGGATGGTTCTACATGTTATGCAGGCACCACCCACAAGTGGACAGCTGCAGCATTATAGCCCCTTCACCCTGAAGGACTGTGTTGAAGGGAAATCTTCACAGCGGGCAGAACTTTGGGCAGTGCACCTGGTAGTGTATTTTGCCCGGAAAGGAAAATAGCCAGATGTGCTACCGTGTACTGATTCATGAGCTGTAGCTAATGGTCTGGCTGGATGGTCGGGAACTTGGAAGGACCATAACTGGAAAATTAGTGACAAAGATATTTGGGGAAGAGATATGTGGATAGCCCTCTCCGTGCTGGCAAGGGATATTAAAATATTTGTATCCCATGTAAACACTCACCAAAAGGTGACCTCAGCAGAAGAGGACTTTAACAGTCAAATGGATAAGATAACCCATTCTGGAGACAGCGGTCAACCTCTTTCTCAGCTACCCGGCATTGCCCAGTGGGTTCATGTACAGAGCAACTGTGCTGGCAGGGATGGAGGTTATGCATGGTCTTGGCAACATGGACTCCCGCTCACCAAGGCTGATCTGACTACAGCCACTGCTGAATGCCCAACATGCTAGCAGCAGAGACCAACACTGAATCCCAAATGTGACACCATTCCCCGGGTGATCAGCCTATGGCTGGTGGCAGGTTGATTATACTGAACCACTTCTCACATGGAAAAGACTGTGCTTTGTGCTTACTGGTGTAGAAACTTATTCTGGATATGGATTTGCCTTCCCTGCACATAACAGTTCTGTCAAAATTACCATCCATGGAGTTACAGGATGTTTTATCTCATCATGGAATTCTACACAGCATTGCCTCTGACCAAGAAACATATTTTATGGCCAAAGAAGTGAGGCACTGAACTCATGCTCGTGGAATTCACTGGTCTTACCATGTTCCTTACCATCCAGAAGCGGCTGGATTGACAGAAAAGTAGAATAGTCTTTTGAAGACACAGTTATGGTGCCAGCTGGGGTAAGGTTCTTCAGAAGGCTGTATATGCTTTAAATCAGCATTGCCAGGGTTCACAGGTCCAGGAATCAAGGTGTACAAGTGGGACTGGTACCACTCACCATTGCCCCTAGTGATCCACTAGCAAAATTTTTGCTTCCTATTCCTGCAACTTTATGCTCTGCTGGTTTGGAAGTCTTAACTCCAGAGTGGAGAAGGCTTGTACCAGGAAGCATAACAATGATTCCATTGAATCGGAAACTAAGACTTCGTTGTGGTCATCTTGGTCTCCTCATGCCAGTGAGCAGACAAACTAAAAAGAGAGTCTTAGGTATTGGCAGGGGTGATTGATCCAGACTATCAAGAGGAAATTTTACTATTACTCAAAATTTTCAAAATTTAGTCGTTTTCTAGATGAACGTCCAGTTTTTTATGTTTGTATGCCATTAAAAGCATTGTTTCTTTGGTGTGTTTAGTTGTACTTGTGTGTATTTCTACAGGCTTCTCTCTAATGTAAACAAGCTGGAAATAGAATGGATATATTCAATTTAGATACTTCCAATTGCCCTTATTAAAGACCAATCCAGATTGCTCCTTCCTACATCAGGATAAGGATCTCCTTCCTTCTCTACTCTTACTTTTTGGTGCTGGGCAACTCATGTTAAGCATTTACTCTACCACCAACCTATAGCCTTGGCATCCCTATACTCTTGCCAAGTCTTATTTTTGTTTTGTCTGAATCTTGCCAATTTGATGGATTAAAAAAATTGTATTCAGTGTTTTTGATTATCAATAAGATTGACATGCATTACCTCTAATAAAATTTTTTGCTGTTTTTACCAGCCTCTATGCAGAGTTTTTTTTTTGTTTTTGTTTGTTTTTGTTTTTGTTTTTTTTGTTGGTGCTGGGCGCAAACTCAGGGCCTTGCACTTGTGAGGCAAACACTCTAACCACTGAGCTAAATCCCCAGCCCTCTATGCAGACTTTATACTGCTATGTAAAACAAAATTGGCAGTGCAGGTTTATGTTTTTCCAGTATGTAGTTCCTACTCACAAACAACCTTTTGCCTGTTCTTTTGCAATATTTTGGAGTCATTAGTCCCAGAGTAGGATGGTTTTGCAGGGGTACCTTATCAGAGGAGGCTGTTGCGATAGCTTCCAGTGTAGCTCCATCTCTGTCACTGCTCAGGACATTTCCGAGGCAGTCCTCTTTAATGTGCATTTTAAAAGTGTTTTGCTTCTGCTTTTCTTGGAAATAATAGTTGGCCATTTGGCTTGTCGGGAAAAATGTTGGCTTTATGGGAAGAAATAACATTTGTTCATGGTTTCTTAATAGGCGGTGTGTCTTTCTACATGGATAGGACTTTGTGGCTGGCCAAACACACTTCATCATCTTTTTCATCATTCTTAGTTCAACTTTTTCAAGTGGTTTTAATGAAGCTCAATTATGAATCAGACAATTACAAATTGAAAAATTATGAATCAAAAGATTGCGAATCAGAAAGCTATAAGTCAAAAAGCCATGAATCAAAAGGTATTTAAATGTTTTTTTCCCCTCTTTTCTCCACCAAATAATGCTTTCAAGGTGGAGAAAACACTTTCCTCGTAAGGCTCTTCCCTGTGCTCTCATGCGGTCTCAGTACTGCTTCCTCCTGGCTGCTCTCTGGGGGTCTTCTTACGATGGGAGCTTGTGGAGGTGCTCCCGTGCTCTGTGCATACTTCTGAAAGTTGTTCACTAAACATTTTAAAAGTTTTTTTTAACATAAAAGCTAATATAGTAAACTCTTTGTGTTTGCTTATTACCTTTCTTAAGCAAAACCAATTTATTTAGATGGCATTTAGAATCATGTTTCAGGAATTTTTAGGCAAGCCAGTCTTTGTATCATATTATCTGCATGAGGCTTTAAAATCTGTCCTTACACCCAAAGCCCTGTCACTTGTATTTCCCTCCTGCTGTAGGAGCTGTCAGCCACCCTGAAATGCCTTGGGAGTGATCTCTGTCCTGCTGGCTTTGGGGTTTGGGGAGCATGGGGTTCACCCTTGAGAGCATCCTAAGTGCCTCTTGCGTGTATTGCAGCTCATCGCAGTTACTGTGGGAGAATGACTGTCCCAGAGCTTCCCAGGGAGGATGGCCGTCCCAGCGTGCATGGGGAGTCGCTATGTGAGTATGCTTCCCATCCACCTGCAGCAGTCTGTCTAGGAAGGGCCCCCACCTGTGGTGACCACGGGGAACAGCAGCCTCAGTGAGCCCAGCAGCTGCACTGGTTATGATGGGCTAGTGTGGCTCCTGCTCAGTCCCTCAGTAGTAAGAGCTAATCAGCCCCAGGCCGTGTTTGCTGTGATGTGGGGGAGAGTTGAGTTTCCTGACATTGTCTAGCTACTTTGTATGTGCTGTTTCGATTGATGAGGTTCGCATGTTAATCTGTCACTTAACTCTTTGTCATCACCCCGCAGGCGATGACTGTAAGGGGAAGACGCACCTTGGGACACACACCGCCGCCCACTGGCAGCCATCCAGGCCACGCAGGGTGGTGGGGGCCGTGGGGCACCTTTGTACCCATGCAGGTTGTGTCTTATCCCTTGTCTGTGTTGTTATGCCCTGTCACAGTGCTGCTGTCCCTGTTTAATGTGTACAGTTCAAGTGTTTAAGACACTTTAGTAAACAAGAGTAATATCAACTGTGGCTTAAAATATGGAGACTGTCTCTACAAAGCTGCTTGTGAGCTTAGTGTAAATTAAATACATGTGAAACTCAGCATTTGCAGTGATACTAAAAGTTGAGCAAAGGCACGTTGCCCTCCTATGTTAGAGTGTGTTTGTGCAGCAGCCACTTGGCCACTCTGTGCACAATAATAGCACTTGGTGTCCCAGGAAGTATATGTAAAGAAGCGGATGTCTTCCATGTCGTACGTGTCACTTTTCTGGTAAAAGGGGCACCTTTTTCTGGCAGCTCTTGTTTAACCTGAACTTCAAAAATAAGTGTCTCATAATTGTTAATAAACATAAAACAATTGGTTTTAAAAAATCCTCCTAAGTTATATTTCTTTGCATGTCACCCGTGTAGGAGTGATTAGTAGTTTCAGGGTCAGCATGCAGATGTCAAGTTACCGTAAGACTTTGAGCATCTGCTGTTGAAAAACTAGAACAGAATTTATTTCATGAGCTGCTTTCTGTCCTCAACAATGTGTGATGTTCAATGCTAAGTTCATCATCTTTCCAAAATACTCTTTGCTGGAAAATATTAGCCTCTGGAATAATTTTCAGTGTAGTCTTTGAATAATTGTTTCCTGTCCAGCACATGTGACTACTGGCATCTGTGGCAGTTCAGTCTGTCTTGAACACCGTTGCATCATGTTTCCACCTGCCAGTATCTATAGGGCAGCTTCTAGCCACCACCCTTGGATTTTGTGCAGAGTGATTGCATTGTACCTTTTAGGTATCTGCAGGCAGGGGTGAATGAAAACTGTTTTAAAATAGTGGGTTTTCATAAGTAGATTCCACCAAGCATCTTGCTTAGGCTTAGCACCCCCCCAACCTGGGGGTGACCCCTGACTTAGTAATAGGGCTGGTGCAGGATGTGACCATGAAGGCCTGCATTTTGTCAGGTAGAGAGCTAGTGCTCTGATGTCTGTTTGAAGCAGCCCTCCTGCACACATCTTCTCTGTCACAGGTTACTTCTTGATGCAGATGCTGCGAAGGGCCAGAGCTGCGGGATGGTTTGTGTCCGAGACGGTGTGGTCAGCCCTTTGGTTGGCCATTGTTGCTCCAGGTGGTTATCTTGGTCGTCTGTGTTAGCATTCTCTCCATCGCTTTTGGCAGCTAAGCATCTGTAATAAGTGATTTACTTAACCAATGAAACTTTCATTTCAGGTTCCATTCTTTCATCCTTGATGTAACATGTTCATTCTGTATTAGGATTGCTAATACACTATGTTAGAGGTTGCATGAGAGTTCTTGTTTCTCTGGTGTGTTGGGTTCATGTACATCTGGTTGCCTGGCTCTCATGTCCACAAGGTGCATGGACTTGTTGCTTCCCCATGTCGCATCCCATGTTCTTGTCGGCACTGCATACCACTCTCCTGTGTGACAACAGCGTCATCCGGGACCACTGCTCCCTGCCTTCATCCTGAGCACTTCAGAAAACCTGTTCATGGATCTCCTTGTGCTTCTGGCTCAGCCTTCATGGAAATGATCCTCCCAGGGCTCGGTGGCATCAGCACGTTTCCTCACAATGCTTGATTTTTTCTCTCATAGGGAAGGTGGCCTCTGGAACAGTCTGGTGGCTGGGGATTGGATGGTACCAGTTTGTTACTTTGATCTCTTGGCTGAATGTGTTTCTTCTTACAAGGTAATTAGGCTGATGCCATATCAGCATGGTGTGTGAAAGAAATAGTTTGTGCTAATTCCAGCCTATTGTTTGTGCTGTTATTTCTTAGGGATGCAGCAGCCTTACTTCCACAATGTTTTGTTATTTGATATATTAATGTCTTATATTAATATATCATTTTATAGTTTACAAAGAGTTCTCATGTTCTTAATTTTTCAAACCACCCTGTGAGATGGGGAGACAGGTCCTGTATTATTGTTAAGGAAAGTGAGAAAGTGCAGAGTTGTCCCAGCCAGAGGATCCGGTCAGGCTGGAGCTCAGATCATGTGGCACCCAGGGACAGGGAAAGGGGTTCAGGCAACTGGACCTTTGCTTGGCCACCAGCTGGCACCTTGTGGGCCGTGTCAGTGTTTTCTGTAGGAAGGTGCTGCTGTGGGCACACGCAGATCTCCTAGCTAGAACTGTAACTGCATTTCTAATGTCTAGTGTGGGAATATTTTGTATAAACTTCTGAGAGGGGAAAAGAGAATGTAGTTTGTATTTCCCAATTTAAAGGTTTTCATTTTTATTCCTAGGTGCCTTCGAAATATTTGCAAGTTTTTAATCTTGCTCATCCCACTATTACTTTTACTAGGTGAGTAAAATTGGGCTTATTTGCCGTCGATGATGGACACATCTATACAGGTGACGTCATGGGAATCAAGCACCGGAATGTGTTTGGGGAGCTGGGTGCATGCACATAGGTAGCTGTTTTCTCTCCTTCAAGGTGCAGGCCTCTCCCTGTGGGGCCAGAGTGATTTCTTTTCCCTCCTGCCTGTGTTAAACTGGACAGACATGCGTACAGCAGAGACGGTGGACAGCCCTAAGGACACATTCAGACCTGGGTCTTCTCACTTGCAGGTACTGAGGGTACACATTCTCACTGGCGTCGCGGGTATTTGCTGTTCAGAGGAGGTTTCACATGACTTGTGGACAGGGCATTTCAGTTGGGGGTCTGTTTAGAGAATTTTTAAGTGTCAGGCTCCTTAGATGTTCTGAAATAGCTCAAATAATGCATATTTTTTTTAACAATCTCAGTTAGTTTTAATTTAGAGATTACTCTAAATTTAGCCATTACTTTGCAAGATAGAGACAGTGCAAAGAAGGAAATGAAGATAGCTTGTAGTCCTGTCACGTGAGGGTGGCCACCAATGGTGAGGGTTCTGTGTGTCTCCCTCAGGTGTCTGTGTGCCCTGCTGTTAGCGCCCTGCGTGGGTTTCCCTTGGTATATTCACTGAGGCTTCCTGATTTCTTCTCAGGCTGATGGAGAGGCTCCCTGGTGGCTGCAGGAGAGGGACATGAGGCAGCAGGTGGCCTCTTTTTCTGCTCAGTGCCACAGCCATGAGGAGAAGCTCAGGGAGCTGACAGTCTTACTTCAGAAACTGCAAGTGCGGGTGGACCAGATGGACGATGGCAGGGAAGGGCTGTCACTGTGGGTGAAGGATGTGGTTAGACAGCACCTGCAGGAGGTGAACACTGCTGGGCTCCTGGACAGCAAGGTAAGACCTGGGAGTTCCTGGGAGAAATGCGGCCTTTGGCATCTTGTCCTGTGAATTGCCCCAGCCCATAGATTAATTTATGTAAATGCATTGAATACAGTAAACAGAAACCTTGACTACACTTTGATGCTTCCTGTACCATTTTGGTGCATGTCGCCCTGCCAGCATTAATTGGGAAATGAGGTGCCGACCTGCAAGCACCTCGAGGTCCTGTGGTCAGTTGTAAGAGCAGCTGCTACTTCTTGTGGACTTCAGGCCTGTGGCCAGGTATGCTTTGCCTGCTACTCACAGGAAGGTGTGTTAGTCCATTTTCTCAGAACTAGTGCTCATTTTATTATGTCCCAAAGTGGTTTAATGTAAATCTGTTGCATTAAACCTTATTGTAGCCTTGCTCACCACATGCTTCTCCCTGATGGCTCTGGGGTTGCACGGAGCCACCCCTCCCACTGCCCTTGAGTGGGGGTCCCCTTGTGGACTGCCCCGCAGCCTGTCTACGGCAGGCCTGTCTACACTGAGCTGGGGGCACTTTGTGCATGGGACTTAGCACAGCCCTCTGAGGTCCCTTCCTTGCCTGCAGAGTAGAACTGCCTCCTTGGTCTCTTCTCTGACCTCTGGCATGCTGGCCTGACTGTGTCTAAAACAGGCCTGGGTTTTCTGGCCAGTCCCTCCCTGTGTGATGGCCTCAGTTGGGATGTCACAGTGGATTTGCTCCAGGTCTGAGACCCACCTTCACCTTCACCTGTCAGTGACAGTGTTTGTCACTTTGGATTAGGTGTTGTGTGTTTAATTTGCTTTCTCACACCTGGCAGGGGCTAGACATACAGACTATTTCTCAGTTCTCTGTGGTAGGAGGCACAAGTAACTGAATCAGGATGCCCCAGACTGCCATGCATATCTAGATGTCATGCTTTGGTTTCTCTGAGTTGCTTCTTTGTAGTCTCTCAAACATAAATTGAAGCCAGAAGTGATGGCGCATGCTTGTAATCCAAGCCCTTGGGAGGCTGAGGCGGGAAGAGAGCCGTGAATTCAAGGCCAGCCTGGGCTATATAGAGAGTTCAGGGCCGGTCTGAACTACATAGCAAGACCCTGTCTCAAAAAACCAAAAAAACCAAGCCAAACCAAGCCAAATCACACAAATTGAGGATTTCAGTGAAATTCAGTAAACACACTTTTTTTGGGGGGGGTGGGGGGGTTTGTTTTTGTTTTTTACGGTACTAGCGATTAACCCAGGGAGACACTACCACTGAGCCTGTACCCTCAGCCCTTTTTATTTTTTATTTTGAGGTAGGGTCTTGCTAAATTGCCAAATCACTGAATTCTGTCCCTGGAAGCAGAATGGTCATGTGGTTGACTGTCCCCAGAGAGCATGTTATGTCAAGCAGCGTTGCTAGCAGGGCAGCTCAGTGTCCTCACCCCAGGGGGACAGCACTGACGTGGTCTGGCAACCTTCAGAATCATCTTGTTTTGGAAAACAGTTGCTAACTGCTCAAAAACCTAAGACAAACAAGAATCTTTTTTGCGTTTTTATAAACTAAACTGTATGCACCCTGAGCTCGTTTTTGCATTGGATTCCAGTACAGATGTAGCCAATTCTGTTATACCATTTCCCAACACTGACCCGTCCATGGGTACCACCCTGATGGCAGTCCTGACTCAGCAGCATCTGGTTCCTGAGGCCACTCAGTCACGTTAAACACTCTAATTGCCTAATAACTAGCAATCTGTGGTCTCCCCTGGGCCACTGACACCTCTTTATCTCATGTCTGCCCTGTGCCATAGAGCATGCCACAAGTTGCATATGGCTGTGTGGACTGAAGCTAAAACTAAATACAGGTTTCTGTGTGTAGTCTCTCAGGTGCACTCACCACATTTTAGGCACCCAGCAGCTGAGTGTGGCTGGCAGCTGCTGTGCTGGACAGCCCGGGAAGCAGAATGTGTGTCCTGCCACTTGGTTCTGTTGCATAACACCACAGGAGATGCTGGAAACCACTTGGGGTCAACCTTTCTGTGGATCCCCATCCAGGTCATCTCTCCAGCTAGACTTCATCTCTTTGCTCTGGTTTATCCCTATCTTACTCAGTTTCTTATTGCTGAGACAAAATACCTGACACCCACAGCTTGGAGGAGAGGTTTATTTTGGCTCCTGGTTTTTAGAGTATTCGCTCCATAGTGGACTCTGGTTCCAGGACAGGAAGGGCCCAGTACAAGAGTGTGAAAGAGAGCTGCTCATGGTGACCAGGAAGCAGAGAGGGAAGGGAAAGAGATACAGCCTTCCAGGCCACACCTCCAGTGATCTACCTCTTCTGACCAGTCCCCACCTCCTAACAGCAGGTTAGCTATAGTGCCCCCATGATACAGTCACCTTCAAATACATGAGGCATTTGGGGGACATTCTAGATTTAAACCATAACAATCTCCTTTCGGGTCTTACTGTTTTTATGTTTTCGTGTTTGTTTTGGTGCTGGGGATTGAACTCAGGGCCTTCTGCTTGTCAGGCATGCACTGTAACCACTGAGGTAAATCCCCAGCTGGTTTTACTTTTTAGGTGAACTTTTATTTGGTCCTTTTTTCCTCCTCATTTTCCCTCCTGGGCTCCAGTGCCCAGGGTGCAGGTTTTGTAACCTAGACCATGATTTTCTGAACGTGCACTGCAATTCATTGCTGTGGCTGCTCTCTGCTCTCTGCCCTTCCTGATGCTATTTCTAGACCTTTCCAGGCAGTATACCTGATCTTAAGTCATTTTGTTGTCCTAAGAATTGCTGAAGACATTAGTGGGACCAAACCACTGTTTTCAGCAGGTAGCCTGAAAAACACTTCATGTGGTTGGCTCATTTGGTATTTTTGTTGATCATGGTGGGCCTTACCAAGCCCAAAAGCCACCTGTCTGATCACCTTCTTCATAAGTTACATGAATCACCTCATGAATGTTCTGGGGAAGTGTTCTAATCAGTTTACTCCTAACAAGTTGTGTCACGTTTTTCATGAGAATAAGAAAGGGTCAAGGGGGAGATATATATATCATGTATCTTTACCCATGGCTATTTTCCTTTTAAATCATTAAATATAGTGGCAGGTGCCTACTGAATCTTTGCTGAGGAAGTTGATTTGGTTCCTACCTAGAGTGTTTCCTAGTACTTTATTTACAGTATTTTTATGTCAGCAGAAAAGGTGTGTGTGCACTTTGACCCAGGCCTAAGATCCCCAGGGCTGGAGAGATGAGGACACCATGCGGTGAGGACTCCATGCTATGCCATGTGCCGACTACATAGCCTTTAGCTTTTTGGTATTCTGGTAGAAATAACATGCCCTAACTTGTTAGTTTTTACTTGTTGCCTAACTTTCTCTACCATTTGTTCATTTATTTTTCTCAGACTGACTTTATGACTTTCCACCGTGAACATGAATTGCGTCTCTCAAATTTGGAAGATATTCTTAGAAAACTGACAGAAAATTCTGAGGTATTTATTCTTCACCTTAGAATTGTTGCCCCCAGCAAAGTGATTTTTTTTCCTAATAAAACAAAAATCAGCTGTAGTTAATGTTTTCAGACGTTCCTTAGCCAAAATGTACTTGCTTTCAGGGTATTTGCTGTTGTCTTTTATAAAACTGGAAAAATTATTCCTCACTATCCCTTTTCCCCATGGCCATCCGCTTAATTTCTTGATGGTTGACTTGGCTCCTGTATTTGATGGAGACGAAGGAGGCTGTGGGGAAGGAGACAGCTCTGCTAGTTCCAGGTGGCTTCTGGATTCACAAACAGCCATCCCCCTGCTGTTCCTTGGTGTCACACAATTTCCACCAAGATTATGTTGTCTGGAGGGAAAATGAAGAGCTAACCCTCTTGGGGACAGTTAATTGCTGGGGGGAAAGTCTCTCGCTGTTTGCTGCTGCAGAGCTGGGAGTTTGCGTGGATCTGAGCTGCAAGGATTGCGGGTGCTTAGAGCCAGGTCCTTGATATTTCCAGAGCTTTCTATGGAGCCTGGCATGGCAGACACTAGTGTTTCGCTGAACTAAATCAAATGCCATCTGCCTAGAGGTCAGCTCCTGGGTTATAGACCCTGTTGGAGTCAGGCAAGTTCAGTGGAGGAGAGGGAGCTCACCTTGCCATGTGCTGGAATGAGAGGACCACAGGGTCAGGCTTGGGACAGGGCTGCTGTGCCCTTAGCAAGCACTGCCACACGGTGCCTCTGGACATTCATGTTGGGAAGGCACATCTTTGTGATGACTTCCTTCTGCCTGGACTGTCCTCGTGGGCAGCTTCTGTTTCTCAGCCCAGATGCTACTGCTTGTTTGGAAAAGCATACTTTGAAAAATGGAGTGCCCCTCCCCACATCTGCCAGCCAAAAGGCAGATTTGGACTTTGAATGAAGGGGAGGAGAAATTCAAGATAAATATATATAGTTTCAGGTTAATGAAATACAGTTGTGAAGTTAGTGTGTAACTTGTGTATGTAATAGAGGGTTTCTCATGCTTTCCAGGCCATCCAGAAGGAATTAGAACAGACCAAGCTAAGAGCAATCAGGTAGGATGATCGGATCATTCAGTAGTTTGTCTCCTGTGATTCTCTGTCTGGCTACCTGGAGTAGTGGCAGACACTGGCAAGAGTGCTATTAGCATCCAGCCACTCATCACCTGAAGGCTTTTGTGTCTTTCTGGGGATGACCCCTTTGGGAGCCACATAAGGACAGAGGGCATGTAGCACCCCCTCCAAATACAGCATGGAGAGGCCCTGCTTTGCCCCAGAAGCCTTGCTACTGGTGTCCTTGGAGGCCCACCCTCCATGGCTCATGTTACGGAAGCCCCATGCCTGGCTTCCACTGACATCACTGTGTCTCTGCAGATCTTGCAATAAAGTGTAGCCGCCGTCTCTGCAGCTCGATAGGTCTTCTCAGAGCTGCCAGTCTTTCTGCTCTTGAAGTCAGCCCATCAGCCACGACCTTACCATAGCTTGCAGCCTCTGTAGTTCCATCAGCTTGCCTGAGGCCCCTCAGATGTAGCTTCTTGCCTGTATGGTCCCAGAGCTGCATCTCCCCTCCTTACCTATGGTTCTGTCCACATAACCAGTTCCTATCCTTCCTGGTTCTGCATGGGATAGCTTCTGCCGCTGTATTCCCTGTAATTCCCATGGCTGCTCTCAGGATCCTGGAGATGGCCCTCACTGTTTGAAAGGCAACACGTCCTCCACTTCTTGGCTCTGGGCAGGTTGGCGAACCTGCATCCCTTATGAGGCAGCGTGAATGCTGGGGCATTTTCACCCCGGAGCCTCAGCTCTGGGGAAGGTCGTTTCGATGTGCCAGCACACACAGCCCAGCACGTTTATCCAGGAGAGTATTGATTGGATAAATGCCTACTAGGGCATTTATAATTACACTACCTTCATAAAGTGGGGTTACTACCGCAGTCCTGAAGCCCTACATCTCAGTGTGACTTTCTCTTCCATTGGCATGAGAAGCGTGGACTCAGTTCATCATGGTTGCTGATAGATGCTGTCTTATTTCTAAAGTCTTGTGTGCAATTTTAAGGAAACAAATAGTTTTCAAGTCCTAAGTAGTTCTCAGAGAGCTAATGCACCTTCTGAGCAGATGGCCACTGCTGATAGTTTTCCGTTAGGTGTGGCCTATGCATCAGGGCTGCTTTGGTGACCTGGTGCAGAGAAGAGACTCCACAGGCTGGCATTAAGCTGCACACGCACATCTCTTAGCTGGGCTGACCTGCCCCAGGAGGGGCAGGTTCTCCCTGTGAGTCTAAGTCCTGACTTGTTTCTCCCTCCACTGGTGGCTGGTTCCAGCGGGGCAGAGGAACAGCCCCTCCTGCCTCGCGTGGAGCGCCTGGAGCAGGAGCTGGGCCTCCTGCGGTCACAATTGTCGGACTGGCAGCAGCTGAAGGCCGGCTGCGAGAAGGTGGGTGTGGCACGAAGAGCCTGCAGTGTGTTTGGCTCCTGCTTTTGGTAGTAGAAAGCAGGAGAAAATGGGGACTAAAGTTATCACAGTGTTTTATTTTATTTCATTCATTCATTTATTTATTTTTGAGACAAGGTCCCATTTTGTAGTTCATGCTGGCCTAGAACTCACTTTGTAGCTAAGGCTGGCCTCAAACTTGGGGTGATCTTCCTCCCTCAGCCTCCTAAGTGCTGGGATTATAGGCTTGCACTACCACATCCGGCTTCAAACTGTTTAATTTCAACTTCAGCCTGTTTTTAATGGAGGGGGGAATGTGTTACATTATATGGTGCGTTTTACAAAGATGAAGGCTACTTCTGAGGTATCTGAGACAAGTGTGGAAACCGGCTAGTTACAGTAGTAAATCCTGTTTTCTGATGACGCTGCCAGGTGGATGCACAGGTCAAAGAAAGCCTCAGGCTCATGTTTTCTGAAGACCAGCAAAGTGGTTCCCTGGAGTGGCTGCTGCAGAAGCTGTCTTCATATTACGTGAGCAGGGACGACCTGCAGGCCTTGTTACGGAACCTGGAGCTGCAGGTGCTGAAGAACATCACCCACCACCTAGCGGTGACAGGACAGAAGCCAACATCCGAAACCGTGGTGTCTGCTGTGAGCGGGGCAGGGATTTCTGGAATCACAGAAGCAGTAAGTCGGTGATGAGACAGGTTTAAACCTCCATATTGTGGTGAGACCGATGCCTTGGTGTCCAGCTGGTGGCCTGTGACATCTAGCCCTGAGTTTGGCTCCCAAGCCACGGCCAGGCTTGAGCAGGGGCTGCAGGCCGAGCTGATTGTGAGGCCGCAGAACCAAGGCACCGCTGTTGTCAGTGTCATTGCAAGCTTCTCCGTAAAGTACTTTATAGTCTCTGAATGTTTTTGTCCCAAAGATCCCCTCTACCTGTGCTACATACAGTGTACTGAGATGACATAAAATTTTTCGGTGTCATACAGATTCCCAGATTTCCATGTTACAGTCCCACTCATGCCGGCGGCACCCAGTTCAGACATGCATCCGATTCAGAGAACTGCTGTGACATGTCATGTGGGTGCAGGACTGAGTGGGGAGTTGGCAAAACAGCCCGTTCCTGTCACCCCAGATATATTAAATCTCTGGTCTTCGTTTACATCACTAAATACCGGTCTCTCCCCTCCTGCCCTGGCATTGGGCTTCCTTTTTCCATGTCTCCAGCAAGCGCATGTCATTGTGAACAACGCTTTGAAGCTGTATTCCCAGGACAAGACTGGGATGGTGGACTTTGCCCTAGAATCTGGCGGTGAGTACACAGACACTGAACCTCAGGTAGGACGGTCACCTACTGGTAGGCAGGAACTTGCTGGAGTATCCCCGGTCTCCTGGGTGAGACCCAGTGCTTCCTTCCTGAGAGCACCTTTCAAGCACAGGTACCGGGGGGCTGGGTGCACACAGAGCTCAGGCGGAGCTGGTGACCACGAGGTGGGGACTGGCTGGTCGCATGGCAGGACAGAGGTGTTACTTTGGTTCCAGAAGCTGTGGTCTGCCACGTCTTAGCAGTCAGAGTCCTGGGTTCATGTGTGCTGGTCCTGGGTGTGGAACTGCAAATGCTGGCAGACACTGGGTCCCCACACAGACCCACACAGACAGCACGTGTCAGTCCAGGGAGGGCTTTGCACCACAGTGGCACGATCTTGGTTTTCTGCCTTTATAAAACAAGAATTGCAGGCAAGGGCTGATGGACAACACCATCTCTTGGAAGATAAGGGGATTTTGCATACTCACTAGAGCACAGGAGGGCTGGAGACCTGTGACAGGATAATGATTTTAAAAACCCACCATCTGTTTCACTCAATGAGTCCCAGGTGAGGAATCAGGAACCTAACCCCATTATTCCTGGCACAACTTGGTTCCACCAGGCATTCCCCATCTCGTGGGGTCCTGATGAGGGCAGGGAGCCCCCTGTCAGAAGCTGCCAGCTCCCCCAGTGCCAGGCAGAAGTC
Source organism: Hystrix cristata (assembly GCA_004026905.1). Taxonomy (NCBI): domain Eukaryota; kingdom Metazoa; phylum Chordata; class Mammalia; order Rodentia; family Hystricidae; genus Hystrix; species Hystrix cristata. The sequence continues at coordinate 54,323 of PVJO010007923.1, read as the reverse complement.
AGGCTGTTGACATTCTCAATGCATGATTAGTCTAAAACAACGTTTAGGGTTGGGATTTTAGTTATATGTTCTGAAATTCACTGACTCAGGAAGAGATTACTTACAGTTCGGTGGTATCAAATGACATTTTACCCACACAGTGCCAGCTGACAGTTGTCCTTTGCTTTTGGAAACGTGTGGTCCAGAGTTGAGAACCCTGATGCCCTGTGGGGCTCTATTCCCCACTCTGCTCACCGTGTTTGAGGAAGCTAGCCTTGAGAATGAGATAGGACTTTTACTTAAGTGGTTGTGGAGGGTTTTTTAGCTTGGAGGGATTGGTTTTTTGAGACAGAGTCTTGCTTCATTGTCCAGGCTGTCCTCAAACTTGGCATCCTCCTGCCTCAGTCTCCCAGGTAGCTGGGATTACAAACTTGTACCACTGTGCCTGGCTTCTGTCTTTAGATGGGTTGGGCAGGAGGGGTGGTTAATAGTTTTTTGAAACAGGGACTTGTTATGTAGTCCAGGCTTGCCTTGAACTCATGGCAGTCTTCCTGCCTCAGCCTCTCAAATGATAGAAGCACAAGGAACACTGATTCCAGAGGATTCCTGTCTGTCCCTGTGTGGTCACTCCCTGCTCCCCAGTACTTCTGTTTTAGTTGGTAATTGTCATAGTATTGTCTCACTTCAGCCTATTAGCAGCCCTCTAAGAGCTCACCTGCTGGGCAGTACCAGTGCTGGTGAGTTTGTGATTCTTGCTTCAAAAAAATGAACAAAAGTCCATTGAGAGCAGCTGCCCACAGCAATCGTATACTATTAATACAGGATTTTGAAAAGTATGAGTAGTAAGAGGTTGACCAGTGGGTCCTAAACTCCAACCAACGGAGTGAGAAGTTCTGGTGTGCTGCCGCACTGTAGGTGACTAGATAGTGGCCCTGTACTGGCTTTCTCAAAAATACCACAGTGAATGTTTCCACTGGAAAGCAGTGACACATGTTTGAGGATAGATACATTCACCCTGATTACACAGCGTGTACACCTAACAGCCATCATGTGGCACCCCATTCACATGTACAGTTTGTGTGTTTTTAATCTATCAGTTAAACTCAATTAAAAAATACAGACTTTGGCTGATCTTTTTTTTGTTTGTTTGTTTGTTTTGTTTTTGTTTTTTGAGACAGGGTCTCACCACGTAGTTCAGGCTGGCCTTAAGCTCACTATGTTGCCCAGGCTGGCCTTGAACTTGCAGCAATCCTCCTGCCTCAGGCTCCCAAGTGCTGGGATTACAGGCATGCGCCACCACCCCAGGCTCATGGCTAATCTTAAAGTCAGGGGTTCTTTGCATAAGCAGAAGCTTGAGAAATTGAGACACTGAGTTGGCCCCTGGGGTGGGGCTGGAGTCACGTGCTGACACTCAGGTCACTTTGTTCCAGGTGGCAGTATCCTGAGCACACGCTGCTCTGAGACATACGAAACCAAGACGGCATTGCTGAGCCTGTTCGGGATCCCGCTGTGGTACTTCTCACAGTCACCCCGTGTGGTGATCCAGGTGAGTGGATGGATGCTGTCCCCAAGGCTGCACGTGCGCTGTCACATACCACCTCATGACCACCACTTGGGTCTGAGGCTCCCACCTGGCCAGGGCCCTGTTGGGCCTGGTGTGTTGGTGCCAGCTCCTTTTTATGGCGAGATATGCGTACAGAGGAGTGTATGAGCCATCGGTGGCAGCTCAGTGGAAGTTGGAAATGTGAACACTTCTGTGGCACAGGCTCAGGACAGGCTGCGGGTGTCCCAAGGCCCCTCGGGGCTGATCAGGGAGCTTCTGGTCTCTTCCACTGCCCTTGACCACTGGAAGAGTCCAGGGTTTTACGAGTTATATGCTGGAAAACAGAGTGGAGCCCAAGCACTGGCATATGCTTCACAGCTCCCACCCTGTCGCTTTAGTTTGTATTTTTATTGTTGTTATTGCAAGGTGGAAAGATCTTGTCACAGGTTCCAGGACCAGTTTAGTTCCCTCTGTTCTATGAAGATGTTTGTATATCCTTAAGTTCTTTCTGCTTACCTTACTGTTACAAACTTGGGTGTTAGGAAGAGTGGCTTCTAGAGGTATACGTCAAAAGTTCCCAGTTTGCCTTCAGATTCTGCTTTGCTAGTTGTTAAGAGCTTGTTCAAACTCTTGAGTCTTAGTATTTTGCCTTTCCCTAGCCTGACATATATCCAGGAAACTGCTGGGCATTTAAAGGCTCCCAGGGGTACCTGGTGGTGAGGCTGTCAATGAAGATCCACCCAACCATATTTACTGTGGAACACATACCAAAGACACTGTCGCCGATGGGCAACATCTCCAGCGCCCCCAAGGACTTCGCGGTCTATGTGAGTGCACCCAGCTCTGGCGACAGCTCACCTCTCTTCCCTTCCCAGAATGCCCCCAACAGTCCAGAAGCTAATGGCTCCAACCTGTGTGGTGGGGCAGCTCTCCTCTCCTTTCTCCCTCTGCCCGTCCACGCACTGAGTGAGCAGATGCAGTGCTCAGGGAGACCTTGCAGCCCTTCTCCAGGGAAGGCTGCCGACGAGCACTTCCTAATCAGTGGCCAGTTCCTGTGCTGTGCTGCAGAAACAGACCAAGTTAGACATGCCCAACTGAGAAGGATGACAGCCAAGTGATAAAAGATAAAGCAAATTTTGTTTTTTTACTTTTAAAACATAGAGAAATGGTTACAGAGTTTATAAAGAACACCCATCATTCCAGTGGCCAGAGAAAGCCGCCATGAAGGCTGTGGCAATTTTGAGCCCCCCTTTTTTTTCCTCTTTGTAAGATACAGCTGAGTCAGTGCTGTTTGTAAAACTTTGTTTCCTGCCTTAAAAAACAAAAATTTTGCTGGGCACACACCTGTAATCCCAGCACTTTGGAGGCCGAGGCAGGAGGATCACCATGGTTTCAAGGCCAGCCTGGGCTACCTAGTGAGTTCAAGACCAGGCTGAACTACATGGCGAGACCCTGACTCAAAACAAACAAAAAAAAAAAAATTGAGGGGAAGGGGAAGTGTGCCTGTCTTGGATCTCCTTCCTGGAGTTTGCACCCTCTCCTTGGAGGAGTTGTGCTCAGTCGTCATCTGTTCATGGCCTAGGATTTCCTCTGCATCACTTTTTCAAAGTAGAAAGCCCTTACCCATCACTAAGCAAACATCGGGGTGCTCCTCTTTATCCGTCATTTGTCTGTGTTTTATGATGAGTGAGTGTATATAATACAAAGGTCATCATCTTAACCATTTCTACCCAGCAGTCTTAGGTGTCCTCACACCTATGCCACCCTCACCAATCCGTCTCCAGGACTTCCTCATCTTCTCTAACAAGCTCTACACTCCTGGAACACTGGTTCTCAGCCCCCCTTCTCTCCCTTGTCTAGCTCATGTCACCAAAACTCAGGGGTGTCCCCAAGTTCCCTCTGGAAAAGTGAGGGCCATGAGTGAATGTGGTCTGCTCTGGATGCAACCACATCTCGCTGCCTAGGTCCCACCTGCCTTGCACCCCACATGGAGGGGAGAGGTGCCCTTGCTCAGGGCAAAGGGGCAGTTCTGGTGCCTGGTGCTATTTTCTGTTGATTAATGACAATGGGACCTTGGTTTCAGGGATTAGAAAATGAGTATCAAGAGGAAGGGCAGCCCCTGGGACACTTCACATACGACCAGGAAGGGGAGTCACTCCAGATGTTCCAGGCACTGGTAAGGACCCAACCCACCCGCACTGTCTCTGTCAGTAGGAACAGATTATCTGGAGGAGCTGGAGGGTGGGGCTGTTTCTCCAAGAGCTGTGGCTAGTCAGGAGTTCTCAAGGTCTCAGCTGGGCTGCTTGTCCTGAACCTTATTACATGTTGGGAATTTTAGTTTCCAGCGTGGCTGCTTCCTTTCAAATACCTGCTAGGGGAAGTGATGGGGTTTGGGGCTATTGATCTGAAGTAAACATGGTCTCTCCTCAATTTCAGGAAATACCTGATAGAGCTTTCCAGATAGTAGAACTTCGGATCCTGTCCAACTGGGGACACCCCGAGTACACCTGTCTCTACCGGTTCCGAGTCCACGGCCAGCCTGCCCAGTAGAGAAACACTTCCTAGTTTGTACAGTTTGTATATACCAGGACCCCAAAACACTGGAACCTTTCAGGGATGAGAGCATGCATGAAACAGAGGGACGCATCACCCTTCAATAAATGTGGCATGGCAGCAGGGGATGTTGACTTAGTCCCCGGAGCTGCATTTGTGGTCCATAGAGCCTCAGCAGTGAGGTCTCTGGAAGCTCATTTGAATGTATGGTTCTCAGACACTCACTTGTTTTTGAACATAAAGCTCTTTATATTTGTATTTCCTGACATCTGTAGCAGAGCACATGGAGTTGAGAGGTTTGATCTGTTCTTGAAGCGTTGATGTGGGGCCTTTCCGTGGGTTCTTAAAAGACCTTGGGAGGGCAGACCTACTCCATCTGTTGAGCCCACACGTATTTCCTTCAGGGAAAACTGTCACCTAGCTTTCAGTCGGAACCCCTCCCCTTGACTCACCTTCAGGTCCCCAGTGCCCAGGTGGGAGGGGTAAGGTGCGTCCTGGGCCTACTTTGAATAGTTAGGATTCACTATGCTGACACCATGGAGGGACGCGGGCAGGTGTGTCTCCACTGAGGTCAGAGTGAATCTGATGGGCACCAGACTTGGCTGTGAGGGCACAGCGTGAGCAGAAACCAGGACACCCCGTCCTCTGGTGTCCCTCAGGGTGTTCTGGTCCTGCTAACAGGCAACACTAAGGTGCCGACCCTCTGTGGCTGCTTCTGCTCCACATGGTTGCCGGGGAGCCGTCTTCCCTACAGCAGCACTTTGTGCAGCTCTCGGGGTCTGCCTTCCATTGCTGCTGCCAGCATTCTCACTTGGTTCTGGTGAGACTCGTTTTGGTTATAATTAATATTTAATATTTAGACTATTTTATGAGCAGACTTTATAATCGAGATACCTACAAGGCACTTAAAAGTGTTAAGGATGTTTTACCTAAATAATTATTTAAGTCTCATTGGTCAAAACACTTCGCATTCCATCACTGCTGTACTTTTGAGAAAAGGGTAACAGTGGTGCTCACTGGTTTCTGGGGAGTTTTATGTATGTTGCACACAGTCCCAAATACACCTGCCACACGAGGCAGCACTCCTGCTCCTCTTAGGACTGAGATTGAGGCTTGTGCAGTTAAGTAGGATGTGTACAGAAGTTTCATATACTGCAGGTTACATATATAAGTCAAAATTTCCTATATAAAAGTAAATTTGGGAGTTGGGTGGAAATATTTTGAATATTTATTTTTAAAGATGCGACATAGGACTTTGTGCAATGTATTTTTGTAAATGCTTTTCAAAATATGTCTTTGATAGTGTTTCGTTTGCTGCCACCAAATTGATAAATGCTACTGAGATGTTTAAATAAAGAGTTTTAATTTTTAAAAGTGCATGTGATATTTCCAATGAATAATAAACAGTATATTTCTTTTCTCAGTTTTCTGTCTCTGCCCCCTGGGGAATGGGGAAGGAACAGTAGTCTGCGTGCTGTGTGCCAAGCGGGTGTCATTGGCCCAGCCAGGACACAGCCATGGCTTCCTGGGGTCCTCCTCCTGTTGAGGGAGTCTGCTTGTAAAAGGGTCTGAAGGGTACGTAAGAAGGTGCCTGGGGGTAGGATGTCACTTAGTGATACATGAGCTTGGGCTCCATGCCCAGCAGCGCAAAATTAAGTGTTCAGTGAGAGTTGGGAAGAGGAGCTGGGTCTCCCCGGAGCAGCCTCCTTCACTCAAGTAGGTGCTGGTGCTAGTTCACTGGGAGCTGTTCTGCGGACTTCTGCCCTCCGGGCACAAGCTGTTACCAAAAAGGCACCACTCACCACAATTTAGTTGGTTCTTCTCCAACGATCAAATATTACGTTGGAGGTCTCATCTCAATGAAGAACGAACGTTTAACAGCTCTGGTTCCCATCGTATGCACGGGTGTATCCAGTTCCCGTTTCAGTTACTTAGTTGTGGCCAGTGTTAAACAGAACTCTAGAAATCAGCAATTCATAATTAAAGCTGCAGTGCTCTGAGATGAGGCTCTCTGACCTCCATTCCAACCAGAGCCAATGCCCGAGTCCCGTGTGCCCTGGGCTGTCAGATGGACTGTTCCGATCATACAAGATCATACGCTGGTGCTTCACCCCTGTGGAGTGGCGTCAGGCTGCTTCACCAAGCAGAGCCACGTTAAGCAGCCCTCCCACTTTCACAGACTTGAGAAAAGCACATTTCCTCCTTGTTGGTACGAACCAAGTTCCATCACAGGTAGACGCTCGGCGCAGGCTCCCGCAGCGCTGCTCCCGAATCCATCTCTGGCTCGCTGCAGTCACAGTACCTCCACCGCACAGCTCCAACCCGGACCCAGCTGTCACCCAGGGATCGCGGGGCTGAGGGCGGCGGCGGCGGCAGCGCTCTTCATCCCTTAACAATGGTCCAGGGATGCCTCGGGAGGAGCTGCAGACAGCTCAGACGTCCTAAAAACGTTTTTATTACGACACTATCAACGTTTATACCCCCGTGCCCAGGGCAGCTGAAGGGGCAGCTGTCGCGCCCGCGGCATCGCAGAGGCCCCCGCCGCCAGCAACCCCGCCCCGAGGTCACGTGTCCACCGCAAAGTGGCGTGAGCAACCAGCTCCAACTCGTTTTCCCGCCCCCAACCAGGTAACTGCCCGTAGGCTCCGCCCAGGGCACATGGCTCAACCCTCAGCTCCGCCCAGAGGATTGACCCCGCCCGCTCACGCGGTTGCCCGCAGGCTACGCAGCCCCGCCCATGGTCACGTGCCCTCCACCAGCCCCCGTGTGCGCAGGGCTCCTCGCGGCCACCGTAGAGGGCGTCCAGAGCCCGCTGGGACGGAAGCCGGGAAGCGCCGCCGACCGCGCCTGCGACAGCGTCAGCCCTGCGCGGAACGCCGGCCCATGGCGGCGGCGGCGGCGGCGGCGATGGCGGAGCAGGAGGGCGCCCGCAACGGCGCCCGCAACCGTGGCGGCGTCCAGCGCGTGGAGGGCAAGCTGCGCGCCAGCGTCGAGAAGGGCGACTACTACGAGGCGCACCAGATGTACCGGACCCTCTTCTTCAGGTGGGTGCGGGCGGCAGCTTGCGCCGAGGCCCCGCCCCCGCCGCCACCGCGCATTGGCCACGCCGCGGTACCCCAGGAGCTTGTTGGCTCGTGCCGCTGCCTGTCGCTGGCCCGAGCGGGGGCGGCAGGCGGCGGACTGCGGGCCCGGCCTCCTTCCCATGGCCTCTCCTTCCCCGCCCGGGTCTCCTTCCGCGGTCTGTTTCCCCCTACCCTCGGCCAGACCTCTTCCCAGCTTTTTTTCCCCGCGGCCAGCCTCTTCCCTTGTTTCTCCTTCAGCCTGCACTTCCCCGGCCCGGCCTCCCCTTGCACGACTTTACCGTCTCTGGCCAGGCCCTTTCCTTCCCAGTTTTCTCTTCCCAGGACCAGTCTCTGCTTTCCCTGGCTTCTTCTCCGGCCTGGTCTCCTCCAGCCCCGCTTCCCCAGCCCAGCCTTCCCTTCCCTGGCCCAGTCTCCTTCTGTGGTTTCCCCATTCTTGGCCTGGCCATCCCTTCCCGAGTTGTCTTCTCCCTTTGCCCCCTCTTCTCTAGCCCAACCTCGCCTTGCCTGGCTCTGCCACCTCCTTCTCTGCCCTTCTTTTCCCCGGCCCAGCCTCCATTTTCCCTGGTCTTTTCCCCAGCCCTATCTACCAACCCTAGTCGGTGATACCTGCCCCTCCTCCTGTGGATATTCGGGTGTTAGTCACAGGTCACAGGACCCAGGCATCTATTTCAGCTGCCAGCGGCTTCAGGGTGCAGGACAGCACAGGAGAGCGGAGGCCCTGTCCCACCTGCACTGTGTTTAGGAAAGCGATCCTGCCTCGTGCCCTTATCTTGACTGCAGGACACCTGTTGCGGCCTTCAGTGCCAGAGCTTGTGGGTCCAGGCATTTCTCCACTGCTTTCTTTCACTTAGCCCTGCTTTTTTTTAATAGGCTTTACTTTTTAGAGAAGTTTTAGATTCACAACAAATTGAGTGGAAAGTGATTTCCATATGACCTGCACGCATTGCACAGCCTTCCATAGGTTGGTCAGTGCCATCACAGTGCAACATTCTGGTTTACCCATTGAGTCACCCAGGGTTGTGCAGCACAGTGGGACATTTCCCATAGTCACTTCCTTGGGCCTCCTCATAGCTTAGTATATTCTGAGAGCAGGACAAAGGTGCAGGGAGGAGTGCCCACTAGCACATGAGCGGTTTCAGTGCCTGGAGCTTTATAAGCACAAGTCAATTCATCCTGAGTCTATGGAGGCCATTTCTCTTGGTGTCTGGGGTGGAGGGAAAGGGTACTCATTTATACTTGGGGTCAGCGGAGCCCCTGGCAAGTGAGTGAGGGAGCGGACACAGTAAGAAAGGATGCTGGGTCCGGGCCACGTCTGGAAGGCTGCACACTGTCCATCCCAGAGCACTACCGTGTGTTGGGAAGTGAGGGGAGTGCTCATGTGAGGCCCCTTAGCCTGACCACCCCACATCTGGGAGAAGGGCCTCACATCCTGTTTTCAGAGACTGTTGGTTTGTTCTTAGACCTCTGATTTGGCCAGGTTTAAAGGCCTGGGTTTAGAGTCACTGACTGTAGGATTAGGCGAGGTATTAGTCCATGTCCTGATTTCAAGTGACCTGAAGGACAATCTTGTTCCGGAATTTTCTATGTACTAAGCCCTAACACTCTAAAATACAAATCAATCAGGCTATATCTGGGTTTATATAGTTTGGGGGTTGTTTGTTCGTTTGCTTAGAGACAGGGTCTTGTTATGTAATTCAGGCTGGCCTTGAACTCAGTATGTAGACCAGGCTGGCCTTGAACTCATGGTGATCCTCCTGCCTCAGCCTCCTGAGTGCTGGTATTACAGGCATGCATCACCTGGCTTCTTTGGAAGTTTAGTTAATTGCTTTAGAAAAGACTTGTGCTTCCCTTTAGTTAGAAACTGATTTTTTATTTCTAGCAGAAACAGGTTCTTACTGTTGCATAGTTAGTACTGTTAGTTTTAATGGGAGGTGAGCTGTTGCTGGACATAAAGTTCCCAGAGCCCTGGTCAGGTGAGGTGTTAGTGCACCTGACAGCCCCTAATTCTGCCTGTCCCAGCAGGAGCAAGTCTGAGGTGCCCGGTGTGGGCATTGACTCTGGTGCTGTGCCTCCCAGGAGTGGCCATTCGTAACTCTGGGTACCCTTTGCAGCCCTCAGGATTCACCCTGGTGTTTGCTGTTCTTGGGATTCGTATGTAAATATTTGCCTAGTGATTAATCAGCAAGAGTGGATCTTCCCAAAATAAACACAGTGTTCCTTGATTTGAACCAGCCCTTCTGTGACCAGGGATTTGCTTATTTTAGCATTTAAGTGACAAGTCTCTTGGTTAAGGGTGTGTGTCGGCACAAGGCCAGGTAATGGACAAGTTCTGCCTGCTGCACTGCCTCTGGGATGTGCATCCCCAGGCTGGCTCTTGAGGTTGGTAGCAAACCTGCCAGCAAGGGTGACAGCTGGAGTATTGTGTGGTGAGGCAAGGACAACCTGGCCTGTGCTACCTCTCAGCCAAGGACACAGGACCAGCCCTCTGCCTTGCCCTCTCTGGGTTCCTTGGGAATGAAGGGGACTGAGTCAGCGGTGGCAGTTGTCACCTGTTCCATTTAGGAGGCTGAGGTGGTGAGCATAACCTTAATCATAGCCCATCCTTCTGAGCGAGTTGCATGCAGGCCACAGCCGGGCCTGGGGGGTACCATGGTTCTGGCTGCTGGAGAAGTCAGAATCCCCAAGTTACACTAGTTTTTTAGTGTCTTTCCATCAGTAGATGTATATTTGCATATTGATTGATTATTTTTTGTTTTTGTTTTTGGTGCTGGGGTTCGAATTTAGGGCTTTGTGCTTGCTAGGCAAGCGCTGTACCACCTGAGCTAAATCCACAACTCCGATTGATTGATTTTTTGAGACAGGGTCTTGCTGTGTAGTTTGGGCTGACCTTGAGCTCACTATGTAGCCCAGGCTGGCTTCGAATTTGCAGCAATCCTCCTGTCTCTGCCTCCCGAGTGCTGGGAGATTACAGGTGTGCACTACCACGCCTGGCTTATATTTGCATATTTATATTTTAGTATGTATGTAAAGGGCACTGTTTGACAAGCAGTGACGTTTGAATGCACACACAAAACTATCCAGATGTAGGAAGTTTCTTGTCCTTCCCCACTGTCTCCTGGTGGCCACTGTCTGCCGTGGTCCTCACAGGTTAGGCTGTGTTTTCTGGAGACTGAATGTGTATAAGTTGTTTATATTGCTGTGTGGTATTCCATGGTGTATTGTGGTAGTGTTTTAGTTCACTTCCAGCCCACAGCAGTTTAAGGTGGAGGAGGGGAAGCAGGGGGTTAGCCCAGCAGATCCCTCTCTTGGGATGTGTCTCACTGAAGCTGGGCCATGGTCTTGGTGCACCTGACCACCTTGGAGGCTGCTCCACTGTGTCCATGGTACCAGTGGTGCTAGATCACCTTCTCTCTCCAGCCTTGTCTCGGTTGGGACAAAGAGAGAGTCTCTTTTATAGGCCTGTTTGTACCTGGCAGAGCCAGAAAAGCTGTGGCTTTGGGGACAGCTTTGCCATAGTAGGCTCAGTGCCACCATCCTGGCTTCTGCAGACCTCCTTTTACCCTCCATGTTTGTACATGTGCTTTGAGGATCTTAATATGCTAGAGAAGCCAGCCCAAGAGGCAGTGACTCGCAGTGTTGGGCCAGGTGCGTGTGGGTCCAGCCTCCCTCCAGCCTCTGCCCTATCACTGAGCCACATGGAAAGTGGGTCACCCTGCTGTGACTCTGCCCAAGAATGGTGTAAATTGTTGGTTATAGCCTATAACCTGATTTTGTTTAAGTCACACAAAGAAACGTTTAGAACCATACATGTTCTGCACTCATTGCAGTCCTGTGCCTGAGGCAGCTGGCAAGACAGCATGTGCTGGCAGCCCTGCATTGAGGCCTAGCTGTACTGTACCTACAGTCATTCTGTGGGTATAGGGAGTTGGTTCTAGAACATTCTTATCACTGGACACTCAATACTGACTGATCTCACTACTACACACACTCAGTCTCTGATTGAGCTCTGCAGACCAGTTTCCATCACTGAAATGCCCAGGGCTCTACCTGTCATCTGACACCCACACTGCGTTCATCTCGAATGCTAATGCTTGATTTTTGTGTTCTGCTTGCTTACTTGCTATTTCATTTGGGTTTTTTTTTTTATACAGTTATTTATTTATTTGAGGCAGGGTCTCACCGTGTAGCTCAGGCTGGTCTTGAACTCACTGTGTAGCCCAGGCTGGCCTCAAACTCACTGTGTAGCCCAGGCTGGCCTCAAACTCACTGTATAGCCCAGGCTGGCCTCAAACTTGTGGTAATCCTGCTTTGGCCTCCTGAGTGCTGGGATTACAGGCATGGGTTACCACCATGCCCAGCTCTTCTTTCCCTTTCAATAAGACCAAAATAAATGAGTATTTGCACTGACACATTGTTCTGTGGATAAGATGTAGCTGCCATAGGTCCATTTTTGGCTGTCAGAGAACACCAAAGCACACCAGTTTGGCCTGTCTTTTATCAGTGCTGCAAAGTCCAATTTCAGTGTATGAAAGGTGCTTTCAAATGTTGACAACAGTATCCAGTGTGGAGGGCAGGCCATGTGGACAGATCGGAGTCTGTACAGTGTCCACTGTGACTCAGCACATGGAGAAGAGGCCATTGGACAGATTGGGGTCTTCACAGTGTCCAGCGTGGTTCAACATGTGGAAGACAGGTCATGCATGTGGATGGACTGGGGTCTGTGCAGTGTCCACTGTGACTCAGTACATGGAGGAGGCTGTCGTGGATGAGCTGGGCTTGGTACTGCATCTAGCATGGCATAGCATATGAAGGACAGGCCACGTGGACAGATGGGGGTCTGCACAGTGTCCCGCATGCCTCGACATGTGGAGGATGGGCCATGTGGTGGGTCAGTGCCTTGATCGTGTCCACCACGGCTCGGCACGGAGGGCAGGCCATGTAGAGGAGTTTTGATATCTGGGAAGATCAGTTCCTCTCAGTTCTCCTTCGGCCTAAATGACACCATCTTGCTTAATTGCCCAGAATTGAAAATCCCTCCCAGCTCCTGGATTCTCCAGTGGAGAAAGAGGTTCATTTTTTTCGCTACCTGAGCTGATTCTGGTAATAGGTGATTTTGACAAGGCAGGGACCAGCATGTGGACAGTTGTGATGAAGAGTGCCAGCTGCAGGAGCGTGGCCTTTGGGGCCTGATGGTAGCTGCACCAGCCCAGCCGGGGTGCGCTGCTGTGATCCCTGGCACCAGCCTGGGAGGCAAGTTCCCATGTCCCAGGAAATTGGTTCATCTGTCTCTCAAGAAGTGATTTTTCTGTCTGAAATTCTAAGAGGTTGTCTCTCACTAAGCCTCGGGAAAGTTCAGAGCTCTTTAGGTGTTGTACATGAGCAGAACTGAACCAGTGCTTGTCCCTGGGCATAAATGCATATGATTCTGTGTTCACAAGAGTGGCAGGCGAGGCTGTGTGCCTCTGAGTGAAGGATGGGCTTTTCCAGTGTCACCCAAGGCGGTGCTCAACACCAGCCCCATGGCAGAGCCAAGAGCAGGCAGCTTCTACCCCTCTTCAAGTCAGGTGCCAGCCCGTGGGGCTGTCCCTTGGTGTCTGACCACCCTTGAGAGCATGCTGATGGGACCCGAGGTGCCTGTGACCTGCAGTCTGACTGGCGGCTTCCTGCTCTGCGTAGGCTTTTTTTTCAGCTGGCCCCACTCCAGCAGCCACAAGACAGGGTCTCCTACTGGGGGTTTGTGTCCCATGAGTGCTGCTGGGGTGTCTGGAGGGGTGTGGTTATGGGCCTTTGCTGTGTGTGTCTTGGTGTCATGGTCTGCTGTATCTGTCCCCTGTGTTACTGCAAGATGCTCTTCTGCGATTGCTCCTAACACAGCTTGTCCAGGGGATCCGGGGTTAGAGGCAGAGGCTGCTTGCTGGTGTGGTGTTCTCTGATGATGACAAGATGCTGCTGATGCTCGTGAAGGAAGATGTGCTGGGCCCACCTGGCCAAGTGTCTGCACGCCTCGGGTGTGTGAAGCTGACACCTGCCACCCACACTTCCCACACGCAGCATTTGCACAGGCCAGAGTACTTCACGTGGGGACAGGTGGGGAGCATTGGGATAGTTCTGGGGGACACCGGCCCAGGGGCTGAGCTGAGTAGGGCAAAAGTTGGTGCAGTCACACTTGTCATCGCCTCTCTAGGACCCTGTCATGCAGCCCCACTGTTCTCAGCTCCCAGCTGGAGGCATCGGCCTCTGTTGGTTTCCACAGAGCTTCTCCCGCTCTGGTCTCCAGGTCTCTGCTCCTGAAGCCTGGGAGCAGCTCCCAGTAGGGGCTGCCTTCTGGCTTCTGGCCTTCTGGGCACAGGTGGGCCTGAACCTGCCAACAGCAGGACCTGTGCTTCCAGAGACATCTGGAGGCTCCCACAGGGCTGTCGGGGCGGGAGGAGCTGCACTGGAGGCTGCAGGACAGTCTCCTAGGGAAGGTTCTGGCTGTGCAGCTGGCTTTGGGGAGGGCCTGCCTGGCAAGGTGAGTCATGTCCTTTGGGAGTACTTCAGTTTCCACCTTAGTCCCACAGGCCCACTGTCATGGGAGTACTCACTTTCGCAGAGCCTTGCCCCCAGGGTTAGTCCACATGGGTGTGTGTCCTGGGCCCCCTGGTCACTGTCTCCCTCCTCTTTGCAGGTACATGTCCCAGAGCAAGCACGCAGAGGCCCGAGAGCTCATGTACTCAGGAGCATTGCTCTTCTTCAGTCATGGCCAGGTAAGTGCTTCGGCCCAAACGGTCTGGACAGGAGAGTCACAGTAGGAGTGACCAAAGAGAGGCCTAGTGTAGAACATCACACCAGAGATCTAGCTGTGGGTGGGAAAGGGTCCTCGAGCCCCCAGAGCCAATGCGTTGCTCTTGGGACCTATCACCATTTGCCTTTCATGATCTGTGGGATGGGGCTCCGCATGCGTGTTACTGGTGGGAATAGCCCTGTCCATTTGTTTGTTCCTAGGCTGGACGGCAGGTGTGTTCACAGCTGCTATCTGCAGAATGAGCTTCTACCAGCTGTGTCCCGACTGTTCTGAGCAAATCGAGCCTTTGTTTCTAACTGTACGATTCTTGTTTTCACATGTTTTATAGCAAAATAGTGCGGCAGACTTATCCATGCTGGTCCTAGAGTCCCTGGAGAAGGCAGAAGTGGATGTGGCTGATGAGCTGCTGGGTGAGGCCCTTGACGCATTGGTGTGCAGTTGTGCAGAAGCCTCTGGCTGTGACTGTCCTGCAGATCTGGAGTCAGCGTCACCCTGTTTGCTGCCTGTGCTTTGGGTCTCTGGTGCTCAGAGCCCATGGGCACCAGGGCAGGACCTGCCATGATTTGGGGAGGAGGGTGAGGTGATGCTGTCCTCTCCCAGCACAGGAGCCTCTGCACTGACAGTGGTTGACCTGCCTGTGCCCTGATGCATACCTGCCAGCTAACTGGCTGGCGAGGAGGCCTGTCGCATTGAGCAAGCTGCCCACTGGACAGGGAGGGACCTCTGCCTCTCTGAACCCCAGCCTGGCACCTTACTGCCATCCTGAGGTGGCTCCCGCTGGACCCTCTGGTGAGAATCTGTCTGTGTGACTTTCAGAAAACCTGGCTAAAGTGTTCAGTTTGATGGACCCAAATTCTCCAGAGCGAGTGGCATTTGTGTCCAGAGCCCTGAAGTGGTCCAGCGGAGGATCTGGGAAGCTGGGCCATCCCCGGCTGCACCAGCTGCTGGCCCTCACGCTGTGGAAAGGTAGGCCTGGGAGTCTGGAGGTGTGTGGGGATGGTAGGATCCTTTGCCATCATGGGCCAACAGCCATCCTCCTTGGGTTTCCCAAGGCACCAGAGTATAACATCAGGACCCCACCCAGCTCAGGAGGACGGGCTGCCTGCACTGATCCAGGTCAGCTTTGCTCTGGCCATACCAGACATTTCTCTTGTGGTATGAAGTGGTATAGGCCACGAGCACCCTCATGGCCCTCCCACCTAGCCTAGGATAGCCCTCTGATGGCATCTCGCCCTAGGTTGTTCCTTAGCACCTCATCTTCTGCTGATGAAGCATTTATGGCATTGTGTTCGGCCAGTAGGATGGGATTGTGAGTGTCCCGCTTCATGGGTGGGGTTGGTGTGCTCAGCACTGGGCTTCTGCCTGGTGCAGAAAGAAGTGTTAAATAGATGTTCATTGTGACTTGAATGACGTGTTTTTTAGCGGGATTGAAAGAGCTTCGTTCCCAGTCACCTTCCTGAGGAAGTTTGGTGTTGGGAGCCTCCTGGCAATAGAAAGTTGGCGCACTCACCCTCAGCAGGCCTTTGCTTACAGCTGTCAGCATGGGCAGTCCAGCCCAGACTCTGCGTGACAGAGGGGTACAGGGAGGGAAGGCAGTGGTGGGCTGCAGTGGAGGTGTGCAGGGGCCTGCAGGCCAGAGGCACCTCTTGCTCTGGAGTCCCGGGAATCCTCAGGGTGCACTTGAGGTCGGCCTCCCTCCAGAAATGAGCCAGATTGGCTGGATGACAATAGCTTCTCCTAGAGGCAGCAGTGGTGGGACAGGTGGCTGACAATTGGGTCAGCACGTGCCTGTTCCCAAAGTCAGCCACCCCGGCGTCCACCTGGCTGACAGTCCCAGCGCCCAGCAAGCACCTAGCCTGGTGATGCAGAAAACTGGCGGGCAGAGGGGCAGTGTGCTCCAGGCTGAGGTGGAGGTGCTGCCCTTCCTTCCTCACGGGCATTTGGCACAGTGTCAACCCAGAGCATGAGTGGAGAGAAGACCAGGGCCCAGAGCAGGAGGTGCTCTGTGCAGGCACCCTGCTGCACTCCAGGAGAGGGGCTCATGCCTGCCTTGGCCTGTCTGTGGCCCCTCTCAGCTTCCCCAGGGTGCAGCCACACGCGCCCCCCCCCCAGGACCTCTGCCTTCACCAGCTCTCTGAGCCAGTTCCTCAACTTCATTGGATAGCCCCTCAGACTTCCTGTCTGAGAGCAGGCTGCCAGGTGAGCCCAGACTCCTGGCAGTGAGCAAAGTGAGTTCCGTAGGCCAGGAGATCACATCTGGTTTGGGCAGCACAGCCTGTGCAGTAGGAGACCTGTCTGAGACCAGCCAGCGACATGGCTTTCCTGGGGACAGGATCGTGCCACAGAGCATCCTTGGCATTCATTGGGAAGGAGACTGCCTGGGTGGTGCTGCTCCCCACTGCTGCTATGGGTGTTCCTGAGACACCAGCCCCTTCCGACTGCCTGGATGGGGCTCTGGCGTAGTTACACCCCCGGGTATTTCCTCACACGATGCTCAAAAACCAAAGGGTTAATTTTATGGTATGCAGGACAGCAAATGACAAGTAAACAGAAACATTGTGACTGCACAACTGTGAGTGCCCTTAAGTGAGAGAAGGAGCCCCTCCTAGGTTACCAGGGGAGGTGCCTCCAGGTAAGGGGAAGGGGTGCTTCCTAGGCAGGGCAGTGCCCTTCAGTGCCAAGACAGGATGGTGGGAAATGCATTCGCAGAAGCTGAGGTCTGAGGTGGGGAAGGCCCTGCACCTGTCTTCAGGTGTTGGAACTGGGATGGCCATCAGGAGTGTTTGCTGACCTCAGGGCTGGCAGGAGAAATATCCCAGGTTTGTCCTTGCTGTTGTTGAGATTCACAGTGCTCTTTGGATTGGCTCAGATCTTAGGATTTTGCATGAAGTTGCCATTCAAGTGTGGTGTTGCTCAGTTTAAGAAACGAGTGCATCGTTAGGCTTCACGGTGCCCAGACAGAAGCAGCTTTCCATGAAGTCCTGTTTGAGTCATCACATCAGTCAAGTAATAGATGTGCTTGGCTGTTCCTCCCAGGCGTGGCTTTGGTGTTGGTTGACAAGCAGCCTCCCTCAGTGTGTGGAAATGAGGTCTTCGGTGGCTGAACATCTTCCCCCAGTCTACTCTTTAGTCTTTGATCTTTGAGGTCAAGACAGCTGGTGACTGGCCTGAGCAGCTCAGTGCCGTGATCACTTTATTTGTGTCTTAGCAATGCGGCGAGGCAGTAAGGCAGTATCAGGAAAGGTGGAGTCTTCTACATCCTTCTGACCTTGTTTTCACCATGCGTCATATTTGCATTTCCTTCTCGTCCCCTTGCAGAACAAAACTACTGTGAATCTCGGTATCACTTCCTGCACTCCACGGACGGCGAGGGCTGTGCCAATATGCTTGTGGAATACTCCACCGCCCGGGGCTTCCGCAGCGAGGTGGACATGTTCGTGGCCCAGGCGGTGCTACAGTAGGTTCACTGTGACTGTCGGGCCTGTGCCCCTCCAGCACGCTGCCTGTGCCCTTGTTGTGCCATGCTGGGTGGAGGAGTGTTGGTTCCCGGAGCGGACACAAAGCTCATGTGTCCCCCGTGTAGATTCACACACTCTCAGAAGGTGGCACTTGCTTTCCCCAGGCCGTCTGCCCAGACCATTCTGTATGGGACGATGAGGCCTGCACTCTGCACTGTGGTCTGCTCTTGAGACGCTGCCTTGTCCTCATCTTCCTTTCTCACTGTCTACCTTGAAAGCATGAAACATATAACAAGTTGACAGACCTCTCAGGGCGCATGGCCACATGGGTGCCTCCTGGACGTTCTTGGCAGTAGGGGACAGGTCGCTGGAGAGGCTGACCCTGCCCCCTGCCTTGCTAGGCAAGCATGCTGCACTGTGATTGTGTGCTGTACCCACCTGTGGGTGGTGGGGGGACTTGCTATGTGAAGGTACACTGGTATTTGGGCATGGAATTCTGTACTTTACTGTACCCAGAGCTGCAGAGCCCTGCACATCCCTGTTACTGACGTTTGACTTCAAAAAAAGAAACAGCTGGGCATAGTGGTGCATGCCTGTAATCTTAGTACTCTGGGAGGCTGAGGCAGGAGGATCACAAATGCAAGCCTATCCCAGACAGCATTACAAGACTCTGTCTCAAAAATGGGCTGGGGAAAAAATTATGGGCTGGGGATGTTGCTCAGTATGAAGATCCTAAGTTCAGTTACCAGTACTGCAAAAACAAACAAAACCAAAGTAAACCCAAGAGTCCCTGGTCTAGCTTTTCCACCAGTGGGACAGCTCATCTGTGCTAGGCAGATGTGAGCAGAATGGAGGAAGATGCTATGGTCCAGCGGGTCCCGCAGACAGGCCTGTGTTCCGGCCCCATTTTGTAGCTCTGTTGACCTTCAGCAAACCATGTCTCTTTCCCAAGCTCAGTGTTTCTTCTGTGAGTTGTAAAGATGGTGGCCTTGCCGTGCACGTGGCGGGCAGCCCTAGAACACGGGCCTCCTGGTCCTAAGCGGCCAGATGTGAGTCTCTCTGTGGCCCTGCCAGGGTCCAGGGGGCTCCAGGTGGTGTCCTGGCCTACGAAGGTTCTGTGGTTGATGGAGGCCCTCCACGCCTGCATGGGCTTGGTGGGGGTCAGCATTCATGTGAGCATCCATGGGACCTAATCTTTTATCAGTATGGCACCCACTGGAGTATTCTGATTTCCAGGTTTCTTTGTTTAAAAAACAAAAACAGTGCATTGGTGGTCTTCACAACGTATACACAGAAGCACCCGTCGATCGAGGACGGTCCCCCTTTCGTTCAGCCCCTGCTCAATTTCATCTGGTTCCTCCTCTTGGCCGTGGATGGGTGAGTCAGTCCGGCTGGTGCCGTGAATGTGCCATGCATGGGTCGGCACAGCCATCCGGCACTGTTCACAGGTGCGTGTGTGGCGGGAGGGCGAGCGTGGCTCTGCGCTGCTCACAGCACATCTCTGTCCCCACCCTGTTTTAGCGGCAAGCTGGCGGTGTTCACAGTACTGTGCGAGCAGTACCAGCCGTCCCTCCGGAGGGACCCTATGTACAGTGAGGTGAGGGTTCTCACTCCCGGGCTGAAGCGTGGGACGGGCAGCCGCTGAGGGGGCCTCAGTGCACAGGCGGCCGCCCCAGGCCTTGCGGCAAGGCTCTCCCTCTGCTCACTGACCGCCGCCCACCTCTTGCAGTACCTGGACAGGATAGGACAGCTGTTCTTCGGTGTGCCGCCCAAGCAGACGTCTTCCTACGGAGGCTTGCTAGGTGAGCTGTTAGCCCCTACTCCTTCTGTCCACCTCCAGGTCCTCTGGAGGTTCTCCTGGATTGAGTCACCCTCCAGTACCCTCTCTGGGGGCCACCACGGAGGTCAGGGCTCAGCTCAGGTCTAATCTGCTGGGTGCCCCTGGGCAGGCATCTCCCACCAGTCAGCCAGCGCGGTCTTCAGAGCAGGAATGGCTTGTGGCCTGTGCGTCTCGAGTGTTTCTCTCCGTGAGCGGCACCAGGTGGTGGCTGTGCCGCAGCTTGTGGTTCACTGATGGGGCGCGAGGTGCTGTGTGGCAGGGCTCTGCACACAGCCTTTGTGCGCTGATAGGCAGCACTACCGCGTGTCACACATGGAGCTGTCACCACCGTGCCCCAGGTCTCGGGGCTGGCCAGGGATGCATTTTTTGTTGTTGCAGGGTTTTGTTTTGTTTTTTGGTGAGTTTTTTTGCTTTGTTTTTGGGCGAGACTGGGGATTGAACCTAGAGTCTTTCCACTGAGCTACATCCCCAGCCCTTTTTTGTTGTCTTGAGATGGCATCCTGCTACGTGCCCGGGCTAGGTGAGAACTTGCAGGCCTCCCACCTTAGCTCCCCAGAGCTGAGGTTTACACTATGCTCAGCTTTCTGTGTGCCTCTGTGAACTGGATGGAGACTGCTAGGTTGCGCTCCAGGGTGTGGCTTCTGTATTGAGGGTAACAGTTGCTTACCTGTCGTTATGAGGGTTTTTCCCCTTATCTGGAGTTTATTGCTTATGGAGGGTGTGATCCAGAGGCCCCTGCAGTGGCGCCGCCCCCCTCCCGAGCCCCACCTCTCAGGCACCTCATGCTGGGCCTCCAGCATGGGATGAGCGAACGCAGCTGGCTGTGCACACAGGGCAAGGTGCAGGTGGGGCTGAAGGGGCGTGGTGTGCCGGTGCCTGGAGAGCTTTGCTGCACTCGGCCCCGCCCCGTATGAGTTTGCCTTTACATGGTACTGTCCCTTGAGAGGCATCACCTGGTGGCAGTAGCACTGGTGACAGCCGCACAGGGGTGGTGGGAGCAGTGCTGGTGTTTTGTCTACAGTTTCAGGCATTGGAGGCTGTGCTCATTCTGTGCGCACCCCAAGCCCTCTCTGGGACTGTGTGTTCCGGGAGTTGGCGCCTATCCCTGTTGCGGTGTTTCCCTCCAGGAAACCTGCTGAGCAGCCTCATGGGCTCCTCGGAGCAGGAGGAAGGTGAGGAAAGCCAAGATGACAGCAGCCCGATCGAGCTGGACTGAGCTGCCGGTTCGCGTGGAGATGCCCAATCAGCGCCGCCCAGACGGCTTCAGGTTCGAAGCCCAGCTGCTCATACCTGGCGGCTCCTGGGCTGCAGCTGGTGGGGGCTGCCCTGCAGTGCCTGTCCCTATTTATGGAAGGTGGCAGAGGGCTGCACGGCACCCTGTCGCTATGTGACTGGGACACAATGCAAGGCCTGGGATCCTGATGCCAACCGTGTCCCTTCAGCTCGATCCACAATAAAGCACAGGCCCTGCTGCGCCTCCCTCTACCGTCCTTGTCTCTGGTTCCTTGGGGAGGGCTGTGGGACCAGTGGCCTGGTGTCCTGCTCAGCCTGTGATGTGGGTTGGGAGGCAGTGGCCACCCAGACACGTGGACTGAGCTGGGCCTCCTGTGGGCCCACAAGTGAGAGCGGGTTTCTTGTTTATATTTTTGTTTCAAACGGGGTCATTTTGTAGTCAGTGTCCCTCTCCCCATTGGAACGCGTCAGCGGTGAGACTGTCCTCATGCCCGCTGGTCCTCAAGGCTGTGGGCCCACAGTGCATCGTGTGGCTGATGAGGCCGCCGTCCTGTTGGCTTCTGGGTGCCTCACTACTGGTCCCAAAGCGTCGTTTTAGAAAGGGGCGTCCCATGCCCTCGTGATGCAGTATTTATTTTCACTGGGTGATGGGTTTCTCTGACCTAACGTTTTAGGTTTTAACCAAATCACCAGGAATGAGCAAATCTGTCCTTTATCACTGATAATATTTCACGTTACCAGTATAATTATAAAGGGAAACACTTTATTTTTTCACAATTAAAATAAGAGTTGTAGATTAATACAGTGACCATGCATGGGAAGGAGGGAAATATGCATATTTACTGTAAAAATGGAATTTAAGGGGAGGTTGTGTCAATGTGGAGTATAAATAAACCCTTTGTACTGGCCTGTGCAGCGCTGGTCCTTTCTGGTGAGTGGGGGCTGGTGTGGGCCGGCTGTGGGGGGCCCAGGTGGGTGAGGCAGCTGTGGGGCCTTGGCTATGCCCAGGCCTGCCCTGCCCCTCCCCAGGAGGAAGCGTGTGCTGCACTGTTTCCTTGGGTCTGTCGGGTTGCACGTGGGTAGGTGATGTGCCAGTGTCAAGAAGGTGGCAGAAATCACTTGGCTTGATTTTAGAAATGAAATAAATAATGTATAATTTTATCAAAATCAAACCTGCCAGGTAATGTGTGTTGTGTCACGGCTCCAGGGAGCAGGCCTGTGGGTGGCAGCCACACTGTCACTGCTGGACTCCTCTGGGGGAGGGATTCTCCGTAGGGTAGTGGCAGAGGGAAGCCTTGAAGGAGCCTGGGAGAGCATGGGAACTGGCTGTGGAGGGGCCACCAGGCCCAGGCTGGAGCACCCCATTCTGCTGAGATGCTCATTTCAAATCTGTGAATTAGGTCCCACAGCTGATATATTGGGGATCAATTTAAGCAGAATTCAAATTTTGTTTATGTGCATACGTGGAATTGACCTTAGGTGAACACGGAAACGCTGGAGCCCCGTGGGAACACACCTGTCTGCGCCATCTCTCTTCAGGTAACCTCTTTCCTCCCACAACCGCAGGACTCATCCAGGTAAAGTGCCAAGTTTATTGTGGCATTTGTGTGCTCATGACCATGTGGCAGGGAGATGGCACCATCCCTAGGCCCTGGTCCAGGCTGCAGTGCTACATTGCCCTGCCAAGGGCCTGTGCCTGGGGCTCAGGGATGCCCTTCCAGGGACTGTTGTTTCTGGCCGCCTCTGAAAAGTTCTTGTGCAACAATTACAGGCTTGTTCTGTGGCTTCTTTTAAAAATGTTGCCAGTGTCCTTGGTGGAACACATGGGTTCCTGTGCACACACAGCCAGCCATGCACATGGTGATATATGTATAAGCACATGTGAACACACGTGCACAGACACACCGCCTGCATACTGCATGTCCACAGTGGAGAGGTCTGGATTGGCCCGCAGAGGCTGTGGGCAGGGCTGACCCCAAGGTGGGGCTGACCCAGGACTCTTGAGAACCTGGCCCAGTCAGTCAGACCCCAGCCACCCCTGGCATGTGGGCGATTGTGCCGCTGTCATCACCAGGGTAGCTACTTTGGGGACCTGGAGCAAGGTTGGGTGGCCTCTGCCTCCCCAAGGCCTGTTTCCTCACTGAGAAGTGGAAGGACACAAAAGGGCTGAGGAGGCCTAGCTGCTTGCAGGGGTACCCGTCCCTCCCCGTCCGGGCTGCTGATCCAGGCTGCAGACCTTGCCAGAGACCCGAGGCTAGGCTGGCCTTGTCCTGCATGCTGAGTGGTGAGGGCTAAGGCCTTGGAGGGCCTGCCAGGGAAGGCCCGCGATGCTAGGACCCCTTCCACAGCCCTAGCAATAGGGCTAGTGTGTGCACAGAGGTGGCTTGGGTGGGTACATCTTGGGGGCAGCCTCTTACTCTGGGTTGCAGCTCCTGAATGATGGGCAGGTAACCCCCCATGGCAGTCTGTCCCACTCTGCCCAGGTGGAAGCCGCCGGCTTGGCCCCTCCCCAGCCTACACACAGAAGGGACCATGCCAGAGCCACACTTTATTCCAGGACATGACTCGGGCGCAGAACATCAGCTCAGGAGACTTCTCCCAGCTCCCCTGGGACAGGCTCGTCCCCACTGCACGCTCCACCCTGGCTGTCCTGGGTGACCAGGATGCAGCACAGAAGATCAGGTGAGAAATAAATACAGAGTGGCTTTAACTACTGGCCTGCCAGCAGCAAGCAGGGCCCAGCTGGGGGAGCCAGGCTGCAGGGTCGCCCCACCCCTAGGGGCCATCATCCTAAAGGGCTCAAAGACCGCAGGGCCAGAGCTGGTGGGCATGGGTCACTGGCCAGGCTGAGCACTGAGCTGAGCACCCAGATGCCCAGGCACAGCCCCAGCTGAGCCCCTGGCCCTCCCGCCCCAGGCCAGATGCCCAGGAACACGGGCTCAAGCCAGCAGGGCAGGGATTTGTGTGCACATACTCCCTGGAGGACCTGTGACTGACACACAGCAGGCGCTCAATAAATACTTGTTGAGGTGGGGAAGGAGAGGGGAGGCATGCGGCAGACCCGAGTCCCCAGCAGCCCAGCTGAGGTCCCATTCCAAGGTCTGGTGTCCCCTGGGCTGGACTGGGAGCGGGGAGTTAGTGGGGCTGCCCTGGCTGGGGGCTGGGCAGGGAGGGGTGTGGGTCAGCCGGGCATGGTCAGCAGCAGCGTTGACGGGGCCTGGGTCTCCTGCGATGAGGTTCCAGAGACGCATGTCCTAGCAGCCAAAACTCAGGCCCTACCTGGCCGTGCTCTGCTGCTCCAAGGAACAGGGCTGGCTGGGGCAGCTGGCCACCTCTTTGGCAACCAGTCACGATGAGTCTAGGGTCCTCAGGCTTCAGACAGCTCTTGCTAGGGCTTATGCTTAAAGTGGGCTTCCACTGCAGACAGAGACAGGGTCCACCTGTGTCAGGTGGCCACTCCGCAGGCTCCCCTAAACCACCCCCTGGATCCCTGTCTCGCACCGGAGACCAGCTACAGGGTGCAGTCACAGCCTCCCCACACCCGCCCTCACCTGCGTACTCCTGGGGCAGCATGGGCCTCTCCACTACCTTCTGGAAGGCCTCCACCCACTCCCTCCGGTCTGCCTCTGTCTCGCAGGTGAACAGGAACTTGCGGTCAGGTGTGACAATGGTGATGCCATGTGGCCAGTGGTAGCCCTGGGTGGATGGTGGGAGCCCCTCCAGCACCGTGTAGCCACTCTCCTTGCTGCCAATGAAGACCTCCCCTCGGGCGAAGGCATCCTGCAGGGGCCAGGCCGGAGGTGGGGCTGGGCACCTCCAGTCCTTGGAGCCCAGCCCACATGGGTAGAGAGAGGACCCAGCAGGTCTCTGGGGCTGCCTCTCCACGCCGCACTGTCTGTCCTCAGAGCTGGGTGCAGCCTGGGGCCAGGACCCTCAGAGATGAGCCTCCCACTCAGCAGGAAGACCTGCCAGCTGTGCCATCCTCCCGTGGGGGCGGCAGGCAACCCCTCCTTACCAGAGGGTCTTTGAAGTACATGAGCCTCCGGTCATCCATGGTGAACCAGCGCTTCCGGAAGCCTTCCGTTTGCTGTGGTTGTGGAGGGCAGGTGACCAGCTGGCTAGGGAAGGTAGCCCTGCGCCCCTGACCACAGCTCACTTTCACTCGCTCGCTTACATCCTTGGGCCTTGGTGGGCCACGCTTTTGCCCACCATCCAGCTGCATAGCAGGCACGATTGGTGCTGGGTGTATCGCCAGGTACAGACCCCACACCTGCACCTCCCCAGGAGCACCTGTCCTGGCTGTGGGCCAAGAGGGTCCCTGTGGGGAAGGGCTACGGTCCCTGTTGGCCAGGCACCCACAGGGATGTACTGAGAAATCTGCCATTCAGTATGGCACTTGGGAGGGCGCTGGTGCTCCAGCCCATGCCTCACCGTGCCCTGGACTTTGGCCCAACACACTGGCCTGCAGCACCCCTTGCCCCGGGATAAGCAGGAAGACCTGGGTGTGGCCTGGATAGCACGCCACCCCCCCAGACCCACCTTGGGCCCTGTCTTCTCCATGTAGCCTTCCTTCAGGTAGTTCCGGGACAGCTTCGGCACCAGCTGGGGGGACCAAGTAGTCAGGGTCGGGGGTGTGCAGTCTGTCCCCTGGAAGCTGGGCTCAGCCTTCCCAGGGTCTAGGACACCCACCCCCAGCCATGCTCCCTCCTCACCTGCCTTCCTCCCTCAACCTGCTGCCCACCTGACTCTTGCCCCACCCTCTGTCCACTGCACTGAGCTGAGGGTGACTGGTCACTTTGGGTAGCTGGGGCCATGTGTGCCCTTGGTCACCCCAACCCAGCCTGAGGGTTACAGAGGCACACCACCCCACGACCTTGCGTAGACACTCACATCCGCGTCACTGGCCCCCGGGAAGGCCACTTGCAGGTAGTGGAAGCGAGCGGCCCGCAGTGCATTGAACCAGTCCACCATCTCCTGGGGACAGAAAGGCTCTGTGAGCTGTGGGCTCTGCCATCCTTCCAGGCCGCCCTTGCCCAGCCTGGCACGGGGCTGTGAAGGATAGGCAGCCGTGCCCCAGCCCCGACCCAGGCCACCCTGCCTGTGGGTGCAGCCGTGGAGATGGCCTGGGGGCAAGATGGGGGATGGGACAGGGTTGCTGCAGTGGCCCCAGCCAGCCTTTCTGTTCGTGTGACCGTCGTGGTGGTGGGAGTTCTACTTGTGCACAGCTTGTTGTGGCTGTCCCCTTCCCAGACCCAGTGCCCATCTGGGGCTGCCCATCCAGAGCCCACGGTCCCCACCGAGGGACCCTTGGCCTGGCATTTTGATGCTGTGTCTGCCAGGACCCACCCTGCTGTCCAGCAAAAGCCAAGCACCGGTTGCAGCTAGCCATCTCTCTCAGCACTTGGGCTGCCTCCCGGAGCCCTGGCCAAGGTCCCTGCTACCCATCTGCCCTGTGCTGCACACCAACCCTGCTGAGCTGTTGCGGCATGTCACCCTCACCTGACTTTAGCCGTTACCTCATTGGTTCCCCTGCCTAAGGGACACAGCCCTCTCTGGTCCCTTGCAACCCCCAAGGTGCCCGGCTGGACAGGCCGGGTGACCTGGAGCAGCACAGACTCCACCAGCACCACTGTCCCAGCCCTGGTTCGCCCAGTTCACCTTACTTCTGCCTTCCAGCCGGGCCCTGACCCCTCGGCCCAGGCTCCCCACGCCCTGCCTCAGGTCCTTTGCATGGGTGCTTTCCTCACTTGAGTTCTGCCCCCCTATCCCTCACTTGGGTGCCCACACCCACCTCCCTTACCAAGTGTATCCGCCAACATCTCCAACTTGCCCACAGTCTGTTCCAGATCACAGCATTTCAACAAGCTCTCCTGGCCACAGCACAGAGTAAGTGCCCACAGCTGTCCTTAGAGGAGGGACATGGGCCACAGCCTGCACAGAGCCTGTTACCTTGCAGGCACAAAGTCCTATCTGTCTGGGCTGCAGCCTCCCTTAGAAGAGAGAGAGCAGAGGTCTCTCACCTTGGCCCAGGGGTGTCTGTTCGAGGCCTCACCAGAAACAGACCCAGGGCGGCTGGTGTAAGGGAACGGGACTGGGGGCGTCGAGCAGAAGGGTGGAGCCACCATGTCAGCCTCCCTCCAGCACTGGCGCAGGCATCGGCCAGGCCCAGACCCCAGGACAGCAAGGAGATACACCACAGAGAAGACAACAGTCCACACAAACGGAATCAGCAGCTAAGAAACAAAGATGCTTTTCAGGGATAAGAAAACCTCGAAGGAGAACATCAATCACGAAACAAGAACAGCACTGAAACAGGAACAGCCTGAACACGAAAGGGCTGCACAGAGGTAAAAGTTCAAGGCGGGTGCGGTGGCGCACACCTGTGATCCCAGCACTTGGGAGTCTCATGCAGGAGGACTGCAAGTTGAAGGCCAGCCAGAACTACATGTTGAGACCCCGTCTCAACCAAAAAAGTGGAAGTTTGAGAGCAGAACAGGACAAACTCAAAAGAATTTCCCAGGTAGTAAAGGGAAAGACCAGAGAATAAAAGCCAGATGAGTATAAGAACCAAGAGCAGCGCCTGACATCTTGTGGATAGCACTCAGGAGAGCGAGCACATGACCATGGAAGTAACTGGAAGACCACCCAGCCCTGAGGCTGCCAGAGCAGACCTGACTGAGCTGTGTTCCCAGAAAACACATGAGAGCTACGCAGAGCTCAGGAGGCGAATCGGCCCCAAGCCAAGGCACTGACAGAGGGGTGGCCTCTGCAGGATCAGGCAGCGGACAGGGGTGCAGTCGGATGCTGCTTCCCAGCCTGACAGACCCCAGCCCTACACGCTGCTGCTGAAGACAGACGGGCCCGGCCGGACCTGCACCCACCCAGGACAGGATGAGCCCAGAGTCTGTGTGGGGCACCCTCCTGTGCCCTGGAGAGGCCAGAGCCCACCATCCACCCTGCACCCACACCCACCTTCCCGTCCTCATGGTAGACAAAGATGTTGCGGGTGCTGTTGTCCTTCAGGTAGGTGACCTGCAGGCCGTGGGGGTGGCCGATCTTAGCTGGCTGGAAGGTTGCATTCAGGTGCTCGATCTTCATGATGGCCTTGGGCTCCTTAGCCTGCAAAACGGGATCGCTCTGAGCCCAGGGCAGTGGCCACTTTGCAGGTCGAGGGCAGAGTGGGCACTGTGGCTGCTGGTTGAGTTACTGAACCTCGCTGAGCCTGTTTCCTGTAAGCAGAGGTCACAGCCTTCCCACCCTCAGGGTGAGGAGACTAAATGGCCCATGGAATGGCCGCCATCTCTGGGCTCTGTCCCCGTCCTGTGCCCTCTGCAGAGGCCTGGCCAGATTGCCCCCTTGTGTGGCCCTGAGGTCCAGCTGGAATGATCCAGGCCCAGAGACCCATGGGTCACATATGCCTGCCTCACAGAGATCTGGCCGTCTGGCCAGTGCAGTCTCCTTGACTCAGACCACTGTCCCCCAGGTGACTGAGGGGTCTTCTCGGGTCCTACTGCTCCAGGGGCCCATGTGACCAAGGTCCTCCCACCCCACCCCTCAATCTGCTAGGCCTGAAGCCAGCACTGCCCGGCCACCTCAGCCCTGGGTGAGGGCAGAGGCCAGCAAAGCTGGGGTGGGTGCATGAGGACCAAGTCTCTGTCACCCTCGCCCAGTGTGGCACTGGGATTCGGGAGGCTCTTGATGAACACTGGAAAGATGGATCAGGTGTCTGGGGTCCCCAGCCAGGGCTCCTGACCCCAGGGCGTGGCCACTTCTTGCATCAAGGGTCCTAGAGTGAGGGCATCAGTGTAAGTCCTGCTGAGGGCAGGGTGTGCGCCCCAAGGCAGGGGCTGCACTTCTCTGAGCCTGGCAGTCCAGACAGGTCAGCCAGGATGCCTCTCTCAGGGCAGGTGTGGCAGAGCAGGGCCACCCAAGGTCACCGCCTCCACCACTACCCTGCGCTGGGTCCTGAAGCGAGCAGCCTGGGTGAAGGGCTGGTTCAGGGACACCCAGCCTGTGTGCCTCATGTTGGCCAGCCTCGGGCCTGGGTGTCCCCACCAGGGAGACTGCCCGCCTAGTCCCCAGCATCACCTGGTCCAAGAGGTGGGTGGTGGGTGTCCCACTGTGTGTATGTGGGTGGGTTCTTCAAAGTGGGTATCTCCAGGGTTGGTTCCCATCTGAGGACCAACACCCAGAGGTGCTGGGTGGAGGCAAAGGAGACCTCAGGACACCCCGCCCTCGCCTGTGCCTGGCTTACGTCATTTTTGTTGAAATATTTCAGGGCCCCCTCTCGCTCCGTCAGCACAAACTTCCGGCTTAAAAACTGCCCGTTGTCCCGGCCTCGCTTCCAGAGAAGACCCTCACGGTAACCTGAGAGAGAGGGGACACGGCGTCAGAGGGTCAGGGACCAGGTCCCGGCCAGAGCCCAGCCCGAGGAGGGAATGGGGGGCGTCTCACTACCCTGTGAGACTCCACAGGTGTGGGGCCGCCTGCCTCCCCCCCGCAAAGCAGCAGGAGGCTCTGCAGACACAGGGAGGAGGGACAGGAGGTGGCCCAGGTCGCCCAAGGTCATCCCAGGGAGGGAGAATGGAGGGCCCAGCGCCCCCACCACCACGCTGCTGTTCTCCATCCCCTGCCACCCCGTGGTGTCCCCAGACCTCTGCCTATTCCGGAGCTGCTCCTCCCATGCCCTATGCCAGCCTGAAGCTCTGTGACCCTGCATGTGGTGGGAAGGGCCCTCTGTGGGTGTCCCTGTGTCTCCTCCTGCTGGACCTGGGCTGAGGCCCTTCTACCTCCCACCACGCCCCACCATCCATGTGTCCTAGGATGCCGCCTCCCACAAGGTATCACTGAGGGACATGGGGAGACTTTAACTGTGATGGGGGTGGGTGGCTTGTGTCACCATCGCTGCCCGGCAGCCGTGGAGCCATGTAGCCTGGTGTTGGGAGGGAGCAGCTGGCACCCTGGGAGACAGCCCTCCACCCATCTCAGAACATAACCTGTGACGCAAGGGACCTGGCACCTGTGGAGAGGCTGACATGCCTCCTGTATCACCCTCACCCCAGCCACCAAATGTCCTGGAGTCCAAGTCGGGCCCACTTGGAGTTTACTGACCAACTAAACAAGCACCTAGCCCAGGCAAGGCTGAGAAGCCCAGGTGGTTCCTTCAGGGTCAGGACCCTGCCACTTCGGAGCAGTGTGTGGACACAAGCGAGTTTGGGGATAACAGTGTCCCCAGCAGCACCTCCTGGTCATACAGATGGCAGGGCTTGGAGGACACTTGACACACACATTTATGACCAGAATCCCTGAGGCACATCCTGTTGTAAACGACTCATTCTACATATAAAGAAACTGAAGGGGCTGGGGATTTAGCTCAGTGGTGAGTGCGCTTGCCTGGCAAGCACAAGGCCCCGAATTCGATTCCCAGCACCAAAAAAAAATAAACTGAGGCACAGACCAGAGGAACCAGTCTACGGTCACCAGCCCACTAGGCTGCAATGCAAGACTGGTAAATGCCAGCCCTTTGCCCTGTCACACCCATAGTGCCCAGCAGGTGGCAGCAGCACCTCAGGAGCAAGCAGGAGGAGGGGTGGGCAGGACCTGGGAGCAGGCTGCTGCTGTCACCCTCAAGGAGATCTGTGCTCAGGGCTCCTGGGACTCTCACAGTCCAGACACGGCTAGAGGCCGCAGGAGAGAGGGCGCCAGCCATCCGTCTGCCCATCCCAACAGCCTCAATTCAGCACTGTGACAGCAGCTCAAGGGGTATTTTCGGAAGGTGTTGGCCAGGATCCCCGGCCGGGCCCCACCCTGGCATCCAGACTGCTCAGAGCCTCAGGCTTCTCAGTGATGGGGGAGCGTGGACGGCTGGGGCTCAAATGCACAGCCGGCAGGGCAGGGCAGGGCCACACTCGGGCCCCCACACCCCTATTCCAGGTCCATGCTACAGCCCGGCTGGTCCAGGGCAGAGGCAAAATGGCTCTCTTAGCAGGAACTGGGTCCTACTGTGTGCTGCACCCAGCACCACCTTCCAGGGAACAGGGTCCACTCCACAAGGGGATGAGAGGCCACCCCTGCATGGCCTTCCTGCAGGGATGCAAGGGTGGTGGTTTCTTTTTTGGCAGTATGAGGACTGAATCCAAGACCTTCATGATGGCTGGGGATTTAGCTCAGTGGTTAGAGTGCTTGCCTAGGAAGCACAAGGCCCTGAGTTCGATCCCCAGCACCAAAAAAAAAAAACCCTTCATGCCGAGCAACATCCTCAGCCTTTTCATTTTGAGACGGTCTCACTAAATTGCCCTAGATGGGTTCAAACTCAGGATCCTCCTGCCTCAGCCTCTTGGGTGCTGAGATTACAGGCCTTCATCACCATGCTGGACTCAGGCTGGTGATTTTTTACACAAACGCAAGCTTACTGGTAAAAATCTAGGAGGCAACACTACGCTCACACAGTGGCTACCTGGTAGTGTTCCCAGTGACTCCACTCCTGATTGCTACAAAATGGGAATGACCCCACGTCCCTCAGCTGGAAGATGGATACCAAGTAGCTGTCACAGAGACCACTCCGCAGCCCAACTTGATGCAGGCTGAGCAAAAAAAGCCAGCTTGGGATAGAGCTGCAGGCGGGAGCAGGGTGGGAAGGGCCCTGCAGGGTTTGTAGAAAATGCTGGGGCTCTGTGTCTTCATTTGTCTCAGCGCCCAGAACTGCACTCTAAATAGGATATGCAAAGTATATGTAAATCATACCACATGTATATAAATTGCATATTATATTTTAGAAACCAAGTCAGGGAACTGCACAGCCTAACTCTAAGCCTAACTCAACAGTGAGGCTGGCCGAGTGGTGAGGGCCCAGTGTGGCCTTCAGTGCCCAGGGCCCCTTATGGGGGCGTGCCTGCAGGGTGGGTGAGGCTTGGTGGCCCAGGAAGGCCCTGTCCCCCTAACCTGGCCTCTGACTTCCCGACACTCGGGCCTGAGCCCAGATTAGGCCAGAACTCAAGGCTGGTAGCCATGCCTTGAGGGCTGTCTGAATCCCTGCTGGCTTGCCACCTGGGGCAGGGCCTCTGGGCCCCATCCATGTCCGTGGAGGACACTAAAACCAGGTGCCTACGCCCTTCAGAGAAGGCCAGTGCCCACACCACTGGCCTGCTGGGATCGCACAGGGGGAACTAAGTTCTGGAGAGAACAGGGCCGTGTGGATGCAGAAGAGCTGAAGCTTCATGGCAGGCTGTCCTCTGAGCCAGCTCTAGATGTGGAGATCGCCTTAGCATGTGGCCTTGCTCCCACAGAGCCAGAGCCCAGAGACACACCGTTTTGGGTCTCAGGTCTCTCTGCTACCAGACAGCCAAGGGGAGGACTGGATGGGCCTGGACAGTCCTATAGGCTACCAGATCCTGGGCGTGTCCACTGTGCTCAGCACACTTCAGACACAGCCCCATGGTGTGACTTCAGCACTGTCAGCAGGACGGGCCAGGCTCCCTGGTCACTGCCTACTCCTCCTCCCTGATGCTCGGGGACAGCAGGACGGGCATGGCCACTGCCCCCCCTGGCTCTCTGGCTGAAGCACCCCTTTTCCCACCACATAGCCGGGGAAAATGAAGCCAAGGCAGGGCCTTATCCCTCACCAAGGGAGCCACAGCCCCACCTTACTGCCCTGTTTGCCCTGTAATATGTAGGACCAAGGTTGGGGGAGGTGGCCACCCTGGGACGTCCCTGCCTGGCACAACCAGGCAACTGGGGAGGAGCCACTGTCAGCCAAGGGGGGAGCGGGGGGCAGAGGCAGAGAAGGAGCAGAGAGGGGGCACCCCAAGGACCTGGCTAAACCATGAGCAGGAAGGAGTGCGTGTCCCCTGACAGCATGGGCATTGTCTGGACTGTGAAAGGCCACCATTGAGGCCCAGCAGAGGCAAGGAGGCCTGATGAGGGAGCAGGGCCCTGTCACAAGGTCACCCCCAAGAACGGGGCGTGGGAGGGGCAGGCAAGGACCCCACTGCACCCCCATATCGCCAACTCTTGGGGGGGGTTGTGCACCTCCCACAGAACCATGACCTTGGCCTAGGATGTTGACACAGCAGCATGGGTGCAGTGCTGCCAGGTCTGCAGATTGCATAGGGACAGGAATCTTTCAGGCTTCAGAACCCCCAGACCTAAAGTCACCCATCAACTGCTCCCTCTGCCCTGGCCACGAAAGGGCACAGTCCCGCACCAGTGCCCTAGGGACAAAGGTCTCGTGCCCAGCAACCCCCATTGGCCAGCAGAGTGCCAGAGACTCTATGGACCACCAATGCCTGCCTGACTCTTTGCCCAGGACCTGTCTCCTTCTCCACCCCTGGATGGTGCTGGTCTCCCCAGAAACAAGACGATTCAAGCCCCAGACCTGCCCAGCCCCTTGTCCCTAAGGCAGGGCAACAGCCTGACACCCACCAGGGACGGTGGCTGCAGGCCCTGGTGGCCTCGAGCCTGGAGCTGATGCTCCGTGTTCAGCTCCACAAGGCATCCAGTTGGGGACCGGCAGGGGACAAGGATGCTAGTTGGTGGTAACTAGTATGCCAGGACCCCACTGTAAGACAGTCCTGTTTGATCTTTTGAGTCAGTTTTAGACTTGGAGAGTTGCAAAAATAGCACTTGCCACAGCATGGACAAACATTGTTCTTCAAGACACAAGCCAGAAGCCGAAGCTTCTGTCACCTGCCTCCATCATGAAGCATCTAGGGTGGCCATCTGCAGAGACAGAGCAGGGCACCTTGGCCAAGTCAGGGTCTCCTCCAGGCTATGAAAGTCGGGCATCGCTCAGCATGCTGGACGCTCGAGGGGAAGAACTGCAGTGGGTGACTGCAAGACACTCACCACCAGGTCCAGGACCACAGCGGGACAGAAACTCAGGCTCCCTGCTAGGAGATGGCAGGCCATGGAATGTGCCCCTGTCCTGAGTGTCCACCCCCGAGGTCTCTGCTGGGACATGGCTTTCGTGACCCAGTTCCTTGGCAGAGGGTGGTCCATCATGGGTCGGCACTGCTCCGTGGCGGGAGGCGAGGGCCTGAATTTCTGCCAAGAACTCCACAGCAGTGTGGCTCTCCCTGCACCAGGCCAGGTACTCATATTGCTGACACGCAGCAAGGAACGACTTGCGACTCCTCTGGCCCCATGTCACCAGCAGCCTCTTGGGGAAGTCACTCTGGACCAGGCTGGTGGCTGCTCCTCCACAGCCAGGTTCCTGTCTGGAGCCGGTCTGCACACGCACTGTCCTCTGCATGAGGCTATTGCCTGCTCCCTGGTTTCTTCTGCATTTAGCTCTGGAATCCTCTGGAAGGAACAGCTGTCCTGCTTTTCCCTCATTCAGTCTGTTCTCATGTCGGTGTGACAGTGGATACTTATCCTTATAGGTTACTTGTTTTTCAAATCACTGTGGCTTCTGCCACCAGGAGCTCCTGGTCTCCTGGGCCCAGACACCGGGGGTCCCAGCCCCTGCTCTGCTAGTCAAGGTTGCTGAGCAGGTGACACGGCAGACATCCTTGTCCTGCTGTCCCCCAGAGGGCGGCCGGGGCCCCAGCCTGTGATGACACTCACCACCTTAACCCTGGCGCAGCGCATGGGCCTCCTGACCCTGCGGCCTGAGGTTCCGGCTCATTCCGGGCCAGGCCTCAGGCCACTCCTCCTGCAGTCCCAGGCCTTGCCTCCTTCGGGGGTCCCTTTCCTAACCCCCGCGCTTCCTCTTTCTCCACACAGACTTCTGCTTTTCATAGCAGCAGGCAGGGCAGGGCATCACCACACTGCGTGAGAAAGTGCTCTGCGGCAAACGCAGGGCGGCCGCCATGGGAATCCCCGGGGCTGAGGCCTCAACCTCACGACCCCTTGCTGGAGCCAGCTCCTCAGGGTGGGGGGAAAGAGTTGGGGTCTGATGCAGGAGCAATGGGCCAGCTGGGTACTTGCTGGTCAGGGAGAGGCGCCAGTGAGTGGGCCTCTGCGCTTGCTCTGCTCCTGGGAGACAGGCAGGGAGTGTCTTGTAGGGCTCTGTCCCCACACAGAGAAGGTCACCAGGCACCTGATGACTCTGAGCCCAGCTCCCTGCTGGCAAAGCCACCCTGAGGCCCTATTGCTCTATGGGGCTGCCACAGTGGCATGTGGGCAAGTGGGTGGACACAGGGCCAGGTAGCTCCAGGTCCCCAGGAGGGGAGGATGACACATCTGAGGGGGCTCTGATGAAGGCTTGGGTGGACCCAGGTCCTGGGCACACCCAAGACTCTATTCCTGTAAGTCCAGAGTAGTGTGTGGGGCTGGGCGAAGGGTAAGGAACCCAAAAGCCTCCCTGACAGTCGCTGTGGGGTCTGTAACCCACTCTGTGCAGATGCCTTCCAGGCCCAGTGACCTCTCCTCTCTAGGGGGAGCAGTGGTGGAGCCTGGGGTCTTCCCTCCGGGGACCTGACTGGGGACCCTGGCTAGGAGGGTCCCAGGATGAGGAGGCCAAGGGAAGGGCCGAAGCTTCCCGAACACTAGCCTGGTGTATGGTTATTTCTCCCTGGGGAGCCATGCCTGGCCCCTGCCCCATGCTGACTCAGGCCCCCAAGGTGGGGAGGTGGCTAGCTGGGATGGCAGGGCCACGGAAGGAAGGCTCACTCCAGCTCACTGCTCCCCGTGACCCTCTGCAGAGTCAGAGCACACAGGGTCCCAAGGGCACCACAGGCACAGCCCTGTTCCTGGGTGCTTTTCTCCGTGGCTCCCGACTGACCGACCTCTCCCTTGCCTGTTCTGCGTTTGGGAAGGAGACAGTGCCTCGAGCAGCCCTCGCCCACCTGGCCCAGGGGCTGCTGTGCCTGTATTCTCTATGAGGGGTGCACCATGCCTGCTCACACTGCCCACTGCACGCTGAGGCAGGAGGGTGGTGTGGGCGGCCCTGCCTGCCTGGGGCCTGAGGCCATACTACCTGGCTGTCTGTTGTGACCAGCAGTCATCACTTAGCTCCAGCCCTGCTAATGTGCACCTTGGGATCTCTGAACCTCAGTCTGGAGTACTGGGGATCAAACCCACCTCTGTCCCACTGAGCCACACCCACACCCACACCCCCCCAGGGTGCCCAGGCTGGCCTGGAACTCACAATCCTCCTGCATCAGTCTCCCTAGTAGCTGGAACTACAGGTGTATGTCACCATGCCCAGTGACCACACGACTGTGAGGAGAAACCTGGGGCCTGGGTCGGGGGGGGGTCCCTCCAGGTTTACTGCAGCGTCTGCACCCCCCGAGCCCTGTGCGACCTGACAGCCTGAAGCTGAGCAGAGATACCTGCAGAGTCTGCTGCTCCCCAGCTTGGCCTTCTGGGTCCCAGGGCACCCCACGTCCCCAGTCACCGGGACAGGTTTACATGCAAAGCCAGCCCTTTCCAGCATTCTGTGCATCCTGCCACCCCGTCCTCATGGCCGGGGTGTGAGGGGTGTAGAATCCGGGCCTGCCGGAGCTAAGCTGCCCCTGTTGGGGGTGGCACTACCCAGAGAAGCAGGACTGGAAGATGGAGATGCTGGAAACCAAGTCCCAACACCGCCACTTGAGGAGCTGTGCCTTATGGAGACCCCAATTCTGCAAGCCAATCCAGTTCTATGTTGCTTGCTGCCTGCTGAGTTGAGTTTCCATCCCTTTCGACCAGAGGGCTCAGTGCAGGGACGGACACCGTATTCAGGCCACACTGCCTCAAACACAAGCCCATGCCCCTTCTGGTTATGTATAACAGAGGGGACTTCGGGCAGGTGACTCCTGGGGGTCACGGAGTGAGTGCGCTGGGGTTCGGGCAGCACAAGCCCCAGTGTGTTGGGGTGCACAGGCCCCACGTCCTCTTTCCTTGTCTCTCATGCACATAAGGCAGGGCCATGGGGAGAGGGAATCGCCGTCTAGGGCGGACAGTGACTGAATCAAGGCTGCGCATCCAGCCACTCGGGGAGGGAGGGGAGGAAGGGCAAGGCGGGCAAGGCACATGCCCACCGCAGAGAGCAGGCCACAGCCAGGAGATCTGGGCTACCTCATGGATGTGACCACTGTTCTGGGCGTTAGGTCAGTTGTGTTGCAAGACGGAGGGGTGGAGCTGTCTCACTTTGGGTCACAGCCCCAGATCCTGCTCCCAACCTCACCCGCCCAGATGCCTCCCTGGAGAGTCAAGGAGAGCTACAGAGATCCAGGAGGGTGGCACAATGGGCCTGGCTCCCTGACCAGCCCAATGCAAGGGCCCCATGTCCTCTCAGCCAGCGCGGGACATCACTGCTTGTCCTAGTGAGATTGCCCAAAAGGGACCTGGTGCCTCCCCTGCCTCTCGCATCCACTCTCTGGCTCAGTGTCCATGTTGTAGTGTGTGCCAGCCCTGTCTCCTCTGTCTGGCTGAGCAACACTCCTTGGTGTTGATGGTGTGCCAGAGTCTGCACAGCCTGTTGTCTCTCTCAGGCAGATGCCGAGGAGCAGGGCACCCCACAGGGGACAGAGCCTGAGGCAGCACGTACTCCTCTGTCCTATCTTCTCGAATCCACCTGTGCTGACTTTACCAACGCTCGAAGCCAGGCCATGTCTCTTCCCTGGCCTTGGTTTCCCCTGCTGAAGCTTGGCCTGTTCCTCTACAGGTCTCAGCTGAGAGCCATCCAGGGGTGAGGCAGTGCCAAGGTTCCCAACCTGGGGCTCCCCAGCCTACCTCCAGGGGACTTGAGCTGGCCCCACAAGGAGGGGTGGGGGATCTTGGCAGGCCCCAGGCTGAGGGCCCGCAGGAGCAGGGCAGAGCAGCGGCCTCTGAGGCTTGAGTCCAGCCCTCTGGGACTGGGCAGAATGGCCAGAGCAAAGGCCAGCAGAGGGGGCCCCCCTAGTGACTCTGGACAGAGAAGCCTCCCAAGCTCTGGGGAGGAAGAGACACTCAAGCCCCTAAGTCTGGAGCCCCCCAGCCCAGCCAGGCTGAGACCCGCTGGGCCCCCTAATGAGAAGCAGGATATACAAGGTCTGGGGCTACCGAGCACCAGGGAGACGAAGCTGAGGGTAGGGCCAGGTCTCCCCAGGCACTCTGTCCCCTGAGATGTCATCGCTACAGCTCCACCAGCGCTCCAACACCCCAGGGGGCCCAACAGCACCCAACAGGCCCAGTGGAAGTAGCTGTATCCCCACGCGGCAGGGTGCTGACCCCTTGTGCTCCCACCCAGGCCAGGGGTGGCCTCAGCCCGGGGCCGTCAGCACCAGCAGGGAGGGGGCTCAGTGCCATGGGGTGGGGTGAGTCAGGAGACGCAGGCTTAGACCACAGGCCAGTTTTCCAGGCTGAGAAGGACGGTCCGCAAGGGATGGGGCAGTGCCCCCAGCTCACCTGCAGAGTAGGGCTCCTGCTTCTCGGGGACGAGGAACTCCTGCCGCTCGTACTTGGCACGCACCCACTGCTCTCGCAGGAGCCTAAGGAGAGAGCAGGGTCAGCAGGCTGGTCCTGATTGGCGTGCTTCCCACCCCGGGGGCCCATCTCCTTTCCCAACTCCTGTCTCCCAGCATCGCGTCTTCCCAAGCCTGCTGTCTCCCAGCACCCAGACCCACAGGCAGGTGTGAAGACTGTCCATCACTCCTGTGCAGTTCGCCTTCTGACCCCAGCCTCACCTGCCCCCTCACCCCACTTTGTTGACCGTCCTGGGCCTCAGCCTCCATCTTGGGCTTCCTCACCCCAAAATGGGCCTAGTGACCCACCTAGGGAGGGTTCCCCATGCCGTGACCTCAGCACCGCCTACCTCAGCCTCACAACTCACTCTTGAGACCCCCAGCTCCTGGCACCGTCCTTCACCTTCCTGGTGGGTGGCTGCCTCACTCAGTCCCCTTTACCCCTCACCCTAGCGGGCCACCCCCAGGGACGGGTGCAGGATGGACACGGGCTCCCTGCGCTTCTCCCCAGCCTGCTGGTCAGACCTAGAAATGGCCTCCCACCACTCATGCCAAAGGAGGCTCTCAGAATGGCCAAACTCGCCCCAAGCCTAGGCCTGCCCGGCCAGGAGCCCTGCAGGCCCGGGGAAGAAGCGTTGGATGAACACCCTGCAGTCTGGGCCTCGGCCCAAGGCCACCACAGCCTCGCTGCTCCTGACACACATGAAGTCAGACCGCCATCACCACAGACAACATGGCCGCCCCTGGAAAGACCCTCTGCGGCTGCACAAGGGTCCTCAGCTGCGGGGTTTTCTGTTCCCGGTCAACTGCTCGGAACAGGACAAATTAGGGACCCCTGGCTTCACCAAGGCTTTGTGGTCAGCTTCAAAGCAGGGGCGCAATCCAGGTTTGTGGGGACCCTTCGGCTAGGCCTCTGTGGGTGGGGATGAGGGCCTTACAGATCACCCCAATGGGAAGCTCGAGGTGACAGAGATGTACGTGACCTTGTCTGGAGGTCGAGTTGGGGTCAGGCTAGATCTCTGAAGGCTCTTGGGGAGACGCCACTCCACCATCAGGGGCTCTCCCTGCCTCATGTCCAACCCCTCCCCGTGTCTCTCTTAACGTCCCTCTCCTCTCATGAAAACACCAGCTGTGGGCGGTGGCCCCGAAGCCTCTGCCCATCTACTCCCTGGGGTCTGCCCATGTCCTGGGAATCATGAGGTGGGGGCAGAAGGGTGGACAGGTGCTTGTTGAGGCCATGTCCTTAGGGTTGGGTGCACCCCAGAGCCCACCTATCACCACTGCCCCAAGTGGGCCCTAGAGACCTCGCATGCCCAGGGCTGGCCCCTCCTGGCTCCACACCTGCCGGGTGGCCCTGGTGGCCAGCACGGCCTGCATACACCTCAGCTTCTGCCCCCCACTTTCCTCATGAACAGCAGCTCCCCTCCCCTCTGTTGACTTTTGCCACAGGATTTAGGACCTTGTCAAAAACGCCCTGCCAGGAGGCAGGAAGGCCAGGCTTTGCCTTTTAAGAAAGTGACACCATGCCACCAATCTGGCTGCTGAGGCAGGAGAATCACAAGTTCAAGCCTAATTTGGGTGACTGAGCAACTTAGCAAGCCCTTATCTCAAAATAAAAAAAGGGGTTTGGGGACTCAGCTCGGTGGTAGAGTGCTAGGCTGAGTTTGATCTCTAGGATCCCCCCCAAAATTAATAAAATAAGAAAGGGCTGGAGATGTAGTTCAGTGCAAAGGCTCTGGGTTCAACTCCCAGTATCACCAAAAAAAAAAAAAAAGAAAGAAAAGGGAGGAAGGAGGGAAAAACGAAGAGAAAAAAGAACACGAGCCCATGGCCAGCATACCCTTCCACTCTGTGGGAAACCCACGCAGGTGGTGTCTGTTTTTCCCTTTTATTTTGGGAAAGTGCCACCATGCAGCCTCCATCTCCACCGCCCCAGCTTGCAACCCAGGTCTCCTGCCCTATCACCTGGGGGACCCCTGGGGCCGCTATGGTCTGAACTGTCCCCAGGTCCTGAGCAGGAGCCCTAACCCCAGGACCTCAGAGTGTGGCCTTTTCGGGAAGCGGGGGACTCCAGCCTGGAGGACTGTGGAGCCCCAGGCCTGTATGATCAGTGCCCTCACAAATGGGCAGACTGCGTCAGACGCACAGAAGGGCGACTCCAGGAACACACAGCGGAGGTGGCCATTGTGAGCTGGGGACTCAGGAGGGGCCAGCCTGACCAGGGCTGCAACTGCCTGGGCTGGGTGGTAAATTCCTGCTGGGCTCGTTTCTGTGACTCAGTCTGTGGTACTTTGCGATGGTGGCCCCAGAAAGCTGGTTCTGAAGCTGTCCAGTCCCACAAGACATTCACCCACCTGTGGGGGGGCCAGCAGCCCAGCGCCCACGGCCGCACCCCACAGGAAGCACGCAAGCTCCACCCAGAAGCCGCATCGAGCACAGCCGTGCTGGGAAGTTCTCTGCCCATGTGGAGACAGGAACCTCAGGAGGACAGCCACACAGGAAGAGCCTGGGGCTGGCACTACAGAGGCCCAGCCTTCCTGCTGCTCAGGGTTACATGGGGTGCCCCCTGAGTTTCAGAAAGGTGGGAGGGACCATCCCATAGACCCCTGAAGACAGCCCTGTAGCAGGCCCCATCCTCCCCTTCTTTATCCTCCCCATCTTGACGCTGGGGAAACTGAGGCCTCAGGAGGAAGGTACAGCGCCAGTCCTGCATGAAGCGTGCTCTGCAGACCCTGGAAAGCAAGGTTTCCCAGAACTGGCTACACTCTGGGCACTGATAAAGATGTCCCCAGACGCCTGTGGACTGGCACCTCCACCCAGGCCTGGCGGGCCATGAGCTCCAGGACAGACAGAATGCCCTGGGACCTCCCTGGCCCCCCCAGAATGGCAGGGAACAGGCCACCTGCGGCCTGCTGCCCAATGCAGCGCCCTTCTCGCCAAGCCCTCTGTGGCCAGAGCATAAGGGTGGACGGGGACATGACTGCAAAGCTCTGCTATGTGCATCCTGCCCTGTGCTGACCACCGCTGTGGGGAGACGCTGGCCACTGTCCCGGTGGGGCCCTCCCTGTGGGCCAGCCCCAACCAGGTCCCCGTGCTGGGGTCCAGTGGCCTCTTCCCTGGCCACCAAGACACCAGTGCTGACTGCGTCTCCCTTCACTTGCCAGGCAGTGTCAGCCATCACGCTGCCTACTGTGCCTCAGCACTCCACGGTCTACACGGCACCCGTGCTCCAGCTTTGCGCAGTTCTGTGTCACCTTGTGGTTACAGAGCTCCCTCCTACAGCTCTCTGTGGTCAAACATCCCGCCTCTGACCACTGCGTGCACTCTACAGTTTGCACAGCCACGACTGTCCTCCACCTCCCGCCATCGTGCAGCAGCCCGCACATTACACGGGGACTCACACCGTCCGTCCTCTCGCCCAGGCTGTGCTCTGGCCCGCGCAGCCAGGAAGCGCCAGGAGCGCTCATGCAGACAACCCGGCCACAGAGCGGCCTGCAGGGTGGTGACAAAATCATCCCCCAAAATAGCTGCGCAGCCGTGCAGCCGGCACCCTGACTCATACTGAGAGCTGCTGGAGAGGCCTGGGGGCGGGAAGGCTGTGGTGCTGGCCCGGGGGCTCGGGATGGGGCCCTGAAGACATGGACAGCTGGGTGAGGGGGGCGCACAGGGGCGGGGTGTAAGCTGTACAGGAGGGCCAGCTGGACCAGCTCCCCAGCTCTGGAGAGGCTTCCCAAAGACACCTGGCAAACTCTGCCAGGGCCTGGCATGCGGCAACCATCATCAGCGAGGAAGAGAGACACAGCCGGGGAACCAAGCAGGGTCACGGGGCAACCCAGCCTCCCTCCCTGCATCGAGACCCCACGCTCCAGGCTCCCCACCGACCAGTGACAGCCCCTGCTGGTCCCTGCTGGACCCTGCTGGAGGAACTCACTGTCCTAGGGCCAGACCCCAGGGGACACTAACCAAGGAGCCATCAGTGCCCCAGTGGAACCCCAGCCCTCCAGCAGCTCCTGAGCGGGGATGGAGCAGGCCAGGCCCAGGCCCAGGCCGGCTGAGTGCAGGTCAGGGTCAGGGTAGCACCTGAGGAGCCTTGCTGTGTGGAGTGGGCTGTTCTACCGGGGACCCAGAGGCAGATGTGTGAGGTCCTGCTCGAATGTGGTTATCGGTGGACACAGTACCCTGGGGACACTGCACCTAGTGGACACAGCACCCAGCGGACACAGTACTGTGGAACCTGCCCTGGTTCCACAGGTATCGCTGTGGGTGGGGTCCCGAGGACCTTGGGGTCAGGTCACAGAATGAATCAACCAAGGAATGGCACTGAACACACACAGGCTGGGTGGGGCCCGGGCGCAGCTGGAAGCTGTGCCTGAGGAGGTGGCGCCAGGGGCTCGAGAGAGTGGCCACTCACCTGCACCTGGAGGGGTGTGCAGTTCTTACCCCATTTCCAAGAAAGGGAGAGACTGAGGCGCTCAGGCAACTTGTCCGGCCGTGTCATGGCCAACGGCCAGGCCCTGCCTGCCAGGCGTCCCCCGGCCCTGCCTGGGTGGCCCATGCCTGGCCACAGAGTGTGGGCTTCAGGCTGGGGTCCCTGGCCCCATGTCCTCTGGGAAGTGCACGCAACCCCTCCAGGCCCTCGGTGCACCGCTCACAATGGGTGAGCTGAGCGGCTCTACAGCCCTACGAGCCTGTGTTGTTGCTAAGCTGCAGGGGACACTGGTCAGCAGGGGAGGGGCTCTGGCCAATCCCAGGGACCCCTGCTTTGGGAAGACAGTGGGTCATGGGGTCCTGGTAGGGAAAGCCAGGAAGGGCAGGGACAGGCTGGGCAAGGAGGCTTGGATGGGATGGGAGAGAGAGCCATTGAGTGATGATGAGAGAGATCCTAGGAAGGTAGGCAGGGAAGGGGGCTGGCCAGGAGCTGAAGCAGGAAAAGAGGGAACCCTTCCCATGGGTGTGGGAAGGGTCCCCAGGGAGCCCAGGCCATTAAAGGAGCAGGTGGCCCTATGGCCATGTTCCCACCTGGTGCTGTGCTTGACACAGGTGGCAGCCATGGCAGCTGGAGCTCCAGCACCCTCACCCAACATCCCAAGCTGCCTGGGGCTGACTGCCTGAGCTGGCTGCCCAGAAGTCAGACACCCAAGAGCCCCCAGCTGCATGAAACATCAACAAGAGAAGCCAAGGAGGGGTCCGCTCAGCCCACCAGCCTGGGAGGCAGGATCTCAGGGCCCAGGTCCACCAAGGGGAGGTGTTCCAGATGGGAGGAGCAGTCTGACCAAGGTTGGGAGGGTGCAGGAAGGCAAAGGGGGTATAAGAAAGAGGTGACCCAGCCAGAAAGAGGGCTGGGGGTGGGAACCCAGGTGGCCCAGAGCCTCCACCGTCCCCCTGCCCTGTGTGGGTGAGGGGCAGGCATGGTATCATCAGAGCGTGCCAGCTGTTGGCACTACATTCACATCCCCACTGGCTGGACAGATGGGAACACACAAACTGGCCCTCACTCTCTCCCTGAAAATCTCTGCACACCAGGAGCACCAAGGTCCACGCCCTCCACAGAGCCAGGGGTCTGCGTGCCAGACGGCAGGGTCTCCCCTCTCCTCCCAGGCCACCAAGGGGCACCCGGGAGAACCTTGAGA
The DNA here is from genome assembly GCA_004026905.1 of Hystrix cristata. Classification (NCBI taxonomy): domain Eukaryota; kingdom Metazoa; phylum Chordata; class Mammalia; order Rodentia; family Hystricidae; genus Hystrix; species Hystrix cristata. The sequence continues at coordinate 10,854 of PVJO010007923.1, read as the reverse complement.
CTCACCAGGGTCCCCGGGGAGCCCACCATTTCTGGGTTGGCTGGAGCCCTTTGGCACCCGCCACACAGAACACACAGAACCCAAAGGCAGACGATGGAAGCATAGGCGGGTGGCATCTCAGGGCCACAGCTGCCCTGCCCAGGCTCTTGGGGCCACCGCCCCCACCCGCCTGGTCCTCCCAGCGCTGTTCACAGTGACCCCACAAAGCCCCTCCGTACTCACTGGCAGTCAGAAGACGTGGGCCGATAGTAGAAAGACGGCACTTTGGACTCAAATGTGGCCCTGGCGGCTTCGTTCCCATGGGAGGCCATGAACTGCAAGAGAGGGGACCAGGTCAGAGTGCAGGGAGCCCCAGGTCTGGTCTGCAGACAATGCCACTGCTGGGGGGCGGCAGGCTGACCCAGGGCACCGAGGGCCAGGCCAGCACTGAGAGGGACCCCCCACAGCTCTACTGTCCCCAGATACTGCTTCAGAGTGAGCGGGGAGGAACAAAATACACGGAAGGAGCTTCCTAAAGGCAGCCCCCCTTCCCTGTGATGGTGGCCAAGAGGAAAGCCCCCATCTTGATGGCACTGAGCTCTGCCTAACTCCACCCGGTTTCCATTGTCCAAGACCACTTGGCGTTGGGCGTCCCACAGAACAGCCTGCCCCAGCCTGAGCCGCCCATCACTGCCTCATGGAGGTTGGGCTTATTCCCACACCCAACGCTGGCCCAGGCAGTGGGCACACAGTGGGCACAGTGAGGGCCAGCAGACAGCCCCAGACCCGGCCAGAGAAGGGACTAGGAGCGAAAGTAGCAAGGGCGTGGAGGACCATTGGAGAGGCTCTCGAATCAGAGAGGCTGGTCATGCCAAGGGGGTGCCCACCAAGGGACACAGCAGGTGTGAGCCCAAGGCTGTTCCACGCTGGAGACCCTGCTTGGTGAGGAAGGAGCAGCTGGGTCAGGCCTGGCCACACTCGCAGCCTTGTGGGCAGGGCCGGAGGGTGCCAGGCCTCAGGGTGGCCACTGTGGTGCCTGGGGCGGAGGCTGACAGAGGCCTCTCCAGGAGACCGCTGCCAGGTTGCCAACAGAAATCCTGCCCTCCAGGACCACCATGCTCTGAGGACCACGTGGTCACAGGACCAGGGACCCGAGAAGCCAAAGGAAAGAAAACACACACAGCAAGTCTACCCAGGAGAGGGAGGTGCCAGACTGAATCCCTCACCCACAGCTTCTCTATATGACACCTCAGTCCTTCAGGGAGATGGAACAGATACCAACGATTCCTACTTAAGATAATGACACAATACCTAAGACGTGGCCAAAGTCTGCAAAGAAGAATGTTGTAAGCTTTTGAAGGATGGAGAAGAGGCCCCTGACCAAGACATGGAGAGATGGAAAAAGCACCACCTCCTTGACTACTATGCATTTTTCATAATTCACCAAAAAGTGAATTATGAAAAATAATAAAAGTGAATTATGGGGCCAGAGCATGGTGGTGCATGACTCTCATCCCAGCAACTTGGGAGGCTGAGACAGGAAGATCTCAAGTTCAAGGCCAGCCTGGGCTGCATAGAAAGAGACTGTCTCAAAAAAAAAAAAAGAAGAAGAAAAGATGTTTAACATCATTGGCCTTTGGGAACTGGAGATCAGACAGTGGCGACGACCACTGCAGACCCACAAGGATGAGCAGAGTCGCCAACAGCAGGATGCAGATGACGTGTCATCAGTGGCGGACACGGGCCCGGAACAGCTCAAGAGTCAGGGAGTTTCTGGGGTTCCTAGCAAGTCCGCTTCATTCCAGAGAAAGGAGATCACTCGCAAATGTCCGCAGCAGCACTGTTCAACACAGTGTCATGGATGCAGGCCGGCTTCGGACAGCGGAGCGCCGCTCACGGGAAGGACGGCGGCTGGGGGGCTGCACACGGCAGACCCCAGTTGCAGGAGGCGTGCGGAGGAAGCAGATTCCCCTGGGGTGGGAGTGGGGCGCCGGGATGGCAGCCGGGAGGGCAGGAAAGCGTGGGGCCACACAGCTCACCGCACAGCTTAAACTACCCTGCTCCACACCGTGGGCAAACTGGAAGGTGTGTGAATTACTTCTCAGCTGTTATTTAAAGAAAGAACTCTCAGGCAGAGAGGGGCCTAAGTGTGCTCTAAACCCAAAACCACAAAAGGCTGATCCGTGTGACTAGGGCAAGTCAAAAAAAAAAACCAAAAAACAAAAAAAAATTTCCATGGTAAAAACCACCATGAGCAAAACCGAAAGGCAACACAGAAAAAAAAATGTTTTCCACAAATTTCTCAGAGGGGAAATTTCCCTGATACGTCAAGAGCCTTGAGAAGAACAGATGAATGGATAAAGAAAATGTGGTCTGTGTACCACACACTACACAACGGAGTATTGTTCAGCCATACGGAAGAACGAAATCCTGTCATCTGCAGGAAAATGGATGGATCTGGGCACAATCCGTGCTAAGCAAAATAAGCCAGACTCAGAAAGACAAGAATCGCATGTTCCCCCTGATATGTGGAATCTAAAAGAAATGACAAGAAAGTGGAAGGGAGGCTATTATTAGGCAAGAGGAAGGGAGTGGGGGGGGTGTAAGGGCGGGAAATGGGGGGTGGATATGAGCAAAACATATTTAACACATTCAACCCCCAAGAAAGTGTGAAACTAGGGGGAACGCAGAGCAAGGAGTGAAAATGATCAGAGTGTGTAAGGGGCATGGTTGAATCTGCCAAAATGAAATCCACTGATCTACATAACCCATACAAAAGACTGAAAAAAGAAAAGAAGAAAGAAGAATGAAAACATCCCACAGGAGGACAGAAAGCCGGCAGACATGTGAGGAGTCGTTCTGATGGGATCCCAAGCCACTCTGCCTGTTCAAGACAAGAAAACTCTAACTCCAGCCCCTGCGGAGAGCAGCATGGGGTCAGCAAAGGCCAGCGCTGTGGGGTGAGAGCTGGCAGGAGGTGTGACACTGTCACGCTGGGCTGGGGCAGCCTGTCCATCCATAGGAAGGACAGAGTTGGCAAACATCTCTCACCAGTCACCAAACAGCATGACCTCTGACCTTGTACTTCTACACTGAGGAATCTGGGCCACCAGGAGACTCTGCTACTATGAGGCAGGTCACCCACCCCAAGGTCACAGTAGGGAAAGATACACTCCAGATGTCATCTGAGGGGACAAGTGACACTGTAGCCCATCTGCTCAGAGGTCTGAGGCCCCAGGGTGAGGGTGAGCCAGTGTGTTGTGCCTGTATGAGACACGTGGGGTTGTATGGGTAGTGAGGGTGGGGTCAGTGGGCAGGCGACAGCCCAGGCTGGGAACCAGAGAAGGTGCCCCACACACAGACTGCCGCATCAACAAAGTACCCCACATCAGGCGGGGACAACAAGGACTCCATGGGAGAGTGGACGGAAGTGACACACTGACACGCTACGGCATGGCTGGTGCCAGATGACACAATGCTCAGGGAGAGAAACCAGACACAAGAGACCTTGTCCTGTGTCATTCCACTTTGTCATGTGCCAGGACAGGCAGATCTAAACAGAGAGCGTATTTGGGGCTGCACAGGGATGGGCGGGGGGCTGGCAGCTAAAAGATACATGGTCTTTTTGAGGCAATGAAAATGTATAACTTTGGCTGTGACACTCAACAACCCCATCAATACACTGAAAACCATAAAGCATGCACTGTACATGGGTGTGAGAATTCAATCAACGACATGATTACCTAAAAACACACTGCAGGGCTGGGATGCGGCTCGGTGGTATGTGCTTGCCCAGCATGGCAAGGCCCTGGGTTCTATTGTCAACACCACAAAAACGAACAAATACAAAATACGTACATTAAAAATTACAGAGTAACTGAAAAAAATTATAACCCAGGTATATAGAGAAGAGAGGAGAGAAGGGTGGAGGAGGAAGGGAGGAGAGGGGGAGGGGCAGAGCCCTCCTGCCTGGCCCCCACAGCCCAGCTCTACTTCTCTCTTATGGCCACATCAGCCTGCAAGTTGTTCTCAGGCCCGGCCACTACTCCGTCCCCACCAGGTAGGCTCAGGACATTTCCAGCTGCCATGGGCAGCCTGTCACCCTTACCAGTTTCTCCCATCGATCAATGGGATGACCCTCAGTCCTGGGCCCCTGGGATCCACCAGGCAGCTGCCTCTTCCAAGAAGGTGGGGAGGGTGATGGAAATGGGACACAAGCCCTGACTTTCTTTTTGATATTGATCTTGGGTGCTCTGTCCCCACCAGTACGGGGACAATCCAGAGACCAACCTGCTTCAACTGAGGCTGCCCAGCAAAAAGGGTGGATAGCACAAACCAAAGTCCAGGCCAGGGTCAGAGGCAGCGAGCTCAGGAGGGCCCAGGGGTCCTCCACAGCTCCATGTCCAGGATCTGGCCCCCCAGGTCAGCAGTGTGCCTGAGACAGCTCTCAGTGAGGCTCCCTGAGCATGCGCATGGATGCACACAAGGCCACCAGCACCCTGGGGCTTTCAACACACAAACGAGATCCGTCACAAGGTTCAGAGTCCTCCCTGACCCAGGCCACCTCCCCTTGCTGCTCCCCTTGGGGCCAGCCCCGCCGGCCAAGCCACTGCCCCCACCTGCAGTGTGGACACAGCTTCCTCTCACACTGGCCCCCTCCCTGGGCCTTCTGTGGGACAGCGACTCATCTGCCTGGCTGGATCCACCGTGCCTGGCACACGGCAGGTCAGATGAAGAGATGGCTGGATGAATGGTGAGTGCCCTGGCTCTTGTTACCCTCTGCGGCCTCTCACAGGGATCATCAATGAAACCCTCAGCAGCAGGACCCCTGCAGGCCACAGAGGTGTCCACAGCCAGAGAGACCCAGCTAAGGCCTGCGCCCCCCTCTGCCTTTCCCCTGGCTCCCCCACCCCCATGCTCCTTTCCCATACCTCCACTTGGGCCTCATCCCAGGCGTCCAGGCGGACCGACTTCACCTTGCTGACCTGGGGGATGTTCCGATGGATTCCAGAGCAGCTCAGGCAGATGAACACCCCCAAGGTGTAGGATGCCCAGTCAGGGTCTGGAAGGGAAAGGTCAGAGGTCAGGAGGCTCAGCCAGACCCTGGATCCAGGTCATGAGGGCCCTGGCTGGAGGCTCTATCCCCACCTGCCCCAGGCCAGGCTGCAGGACCGATCCCCAAGGCGGCCCTGGCTCTGTGGACCCTCAGTGGGGCCCCTCTGTCCACGGAGGAGCAACACACCAGACCGGCCCAGCTACCCAGGACATGGACGGAGCGCTCCTTGGACACCCACAGCATGAGCACAGGCCCCATGTGGCTGCCAGACCAAGAGATCCTGGCAGGGGCCTGGAGACGTCCTACACAGGGATTATCCCAGGCCAGGCTGACAATGGCATCAGGACCAGACCGCGCATGCTGACGTGCTCAGGGATCATGCCTCTTGATGTCTAGGGTACTTTATAAAATTCAGTCCAGGTGTGACGGCACACACCTGTAATCCCAGCACCTCCAGGAGGCAGGAAGATCACAAGTTCAAGCCACGGGGGCCTGTGAGTGTCCTGGTTTAGTGCTGACTACTTCTGCACATGTTTCAATTTTTCATATTGAATGCAGCAAAGTGACCCTTGTGGAATGTGACACTTGTTAAATTCCGTAAGTGGGCGCTTGCTGGGAGACTCGGTGGTTCTTTTCCCATTTGGAAAATCCCATCAAAGGAAGTAAATAAAGGGGGTTGTGGGGGCTGAAAGGAGCCCCAAGAACCAAGAGATGAAGGGAGGGGGGAGGAGGGGAAGGGATGTGAAAAGAATTAAAACTGTGTAGGAACTCCCCACAACAACTATAATCATTATGTTCTATGAAAACGTACTAATAAAAATTCTAAAGAAAAACAAAATTTTTCTGTAAGCTTAAATTATTCTAAAAAATAAATGTCTAGGGTTTTTTTGTTTTTTTGAGATAGCATCTCGCTATGCAGTTGTTCAGGCTGGCCTTGAACTATGTGGCCCAGGATGACCTTGGTGATTCTCCTGCCTCAGCCTCTCCAGTGCTGGGATTTCACTTGTGCACCACCACACCTGCTGAGGTCTATTTTTTAGTGTCATTAGCTATATATCCTCTTCTTTGATACAGTGCAAATGAAATGACTAACAAAGATAAATTTTAAATCTGAAGTGCTTGGAAATATAAAAAATGATTATAAATAACTTATGAGGCCCCAAAAAATCATAATGAAGATTTGGAAAAAGTGTTTAATACTAAACAATAATTAATATATCACATATCAAATATTTTTAAAAATGAGAGGAGCCCCAAGAGAACCACCTCTCAGGAAAGGGCCAAGTCACCTCCGAACACAGCGTCAGAGGCTCTCCTGTGGGAGGCTGGTTTACATCCACACCATTCCCAGCAGTCGGCACAGAGTGACCAAACTGACCAGTGACATGCGTGCAGAGTGGACTCTGGTCCCTCCAGACCTGGCTGATGAGAGCCCTGGTCCCTGGCTGACGGGGGCTCCAATGAAAGGGCAGGGCACAGATCCGGGGTCCAGGAATGAAGGGAGGCGTGGCAGTCCCACCTGACTGAGCCCAGGGCTGTGCCTCACACTCAGTCGCTCGCTCGGCACAGTGACCCCTGAGCAGGTGCAGGGCGCCATTGTGCAGACAGAGGCTTCAGGGAAATGGGATCGCACAAGTGGTGAATAGTCTGTCACATGGTCTCCTGGATTGTGGGGGAAGGATGGAAATACCAGAAAGGAGACTCAGTTCCACCCCAGGATCCGTCTTCTCCAAAAACCCTCAAACAGCTGCCAGATGGGGAAGGAGATAAAACAGCCTTATTCATAGACAACGCAATTATCTATGTAGAAAATCCAATGGACTCTATTAAAAAAAAAAACACTACTAGAATATGTGTGTTTAGTGCTTGTCTTGCAAGCATGAGGCCCTGAGTTCGATCCCCAGCACCAAAAAAAAAAAAAAAAGTGTGTTTAGCAAGGTTGCAGAATACAAGACAAATATACAAAAATCGATGGTTTTTTTTTCCTTCTACTAACAATAAGCAATCAAACTGAAAATTTTAAAATATAATTTATAATAGCACAAAACATTAAATAGTTAGGGATAAATATGACAAAAGACATGGAAGACGGTATGCACAAAACTAAAATACTGTCTGGAGAAATTAAAGAAGATCTATGAAAGCAGAGAGAGATCTGCTTTCATGGATTGGAAGAGTCAATATTATTAACACATAAATACATAAATTCTCTCCAAATTAATCTATAAATTCAATGTAGTCTCCATCAGAACTCCAGAAGTGGCCAGGCATGGTGGCACATGCCTTAATCTCAGTAAATCAAGAGGCTAAGGCAGGAGGATCACTGTGAGTTGAGGTCAGCTGGGGTTACATAGTGAGTTCAAGGCCAGCCTGGACTACATGCAAGACCTTGCCTCAATAAATAAATAAATAAGGAAAGAAAGAGCAAAGTCAAGCAGGACTTTTAGCATAGAATTTAAGCAGATTCTAAAATTTACATGTAGGGCTGGGGATATGGGTCAGTGGTAGAGTCTTGCTTAGCATGATTCTCCACCACAAGGAAAAAAAAACAGTAAAAAATTAAAAATTAAGGGCTGGGGATATAGCGCAGTGGTTAGAGTGCTTGCCTCACACGCACAAGGCCCTGAGTTTCATCCCCAGCACCAAAAATAAATAAATATTAAAATTCAGATATAAGTGGAAAAATCATAGCATAGTAAAAACAAATTAGAAAAAAGGACAAAGATGAAGAATTGGCAATACTACTTGTTTTCAGGACTTATCAAATTGCTCTTATCAGGACAGTGTGATATTGGCATGAAAATAAGATAAACAGATCAATAGATCAGAATAGGGCCCAAAATAGGCATGTGGGCATCAAGTTATCGACAAAAGTATAAATGTGAGTCAGTAGAGAAAGAATAATCCTCTCACCGATGGCGCTGGAACAATTAGACATCACTGCCAAACGGTAAACTTCCCTCCTTGTCTCTTACCAGACACAAGACAGCTCCGATTGCTTCTTAGTCCCAAAAGAAACCCTACAACCATAGGCGTCCGGAAGAAATCGGCAGAAAAGCCTTTGTGACCACCTCAACTGGGGTGCTGAGTTACTAGCAGGCGAGCTCAGGCCTGCCGCCCCCCACACTGGGGGTCCTCCTGACCTGGGAGCTGCTATCTCCAGGGACGTGCCCGGGGGTAAGGCCAGAGCCGGGGTCTGGGGCAGACAGCAGTAGTGTGACCATGCAATTGTGCTGCAGGACTGGTCCCCAGGCCCTCAGGATCACCGATGTCCCTTCTCCCAGGACAGCGAGCCCTCACTAGGCCGCAGCTAGACGTTGCCTCACTCCATCCCCACCCAACTCTGAGGTGAGATGCTGTCATTCACCTATTTCTACTGAATAAAGTAAATGAAGCCCAGAGAGGGTTGGACACTAGCTAGAGGTCACCAGGGCTGAGCTGGGACTTGGTCCTGGGCACCCCTTTCCTAGAGTCCACCCGCACCCTGTACCAGCTCAACGCGGTTCAACGCAGGCAGACGTCAGGATGGGCTGGCTGGCCCCACACAGGGAGGTGAGGGAGGAAGGGCTGCTGGTCTGGTCAGCTGGCAAGCCCTCTGTCCCCACCCTGGGGCCGCAGAGGACAGACTTCCCACTCACTCCGGGGAAGCTCCTGGCCCCGGCACAGCCCTCCTGCCCTGAGGTGATGGGAGGAGGAGAAAAGCATCTGAAACAACCAGCACCGCCTTTGGGCTGCCTTCCTGACCCACAAGGTCCTTGGAGTCACCACACAAATGGCCCCTGCCTGGGGGGGTGCCCAGACCAAACAAGGGATGGAACCCCCCACATGCTGAAAAACAGCTCTTGCTACACTGAGGGAAAGGCCCCCAGGGGAGGCGGCTGTGCCTGGGTGGTGGAACGGAGCGGGAAGCCTGAAGGCCTTCCTGGAGGAAGGAATGGAAGCGCTGGCGGCTGAGGGTGAGCAGGGATGGAGGGTGAGGGGAGCGGCGGAGCTCCAGGCCAGAGGAAGAGGGTGTGCAGAGGCCGGGCTGCGCAGCACTCGACGGAACTAGGGACAGATGGCGCGGCCTCCTGCCTCGCCCCACGCCCAGGCTCAGGACCACAGCACTGCCCTCGTGCCCTCATCCTCCACAGACCCAGCCCAGTGAGGCTCTTCCAGAGAGGGCCGACCCACACCTGTAATCCCAGCACCCTGGGAGGCTCAAGCAGGAAGATTGCAAGTTCAAGATACACCTGGGTAATTTAGTGGGCCTCTGTCTCAAAATGAAAAAATAAAAAAGGCTGGGAGTGTAGCTCAGTCCAAAGACCCTGGCTCGCTTGGTCCAGGCGAGTGCCAGGAAAAGACAAAGGGTGAGGGGAGCACAAGAGGGCGCCCCATGGCAGGATGAGCCCAGCTCACAGCCCAGGGCCAGCAGGTGGGCATGGCGGTGTCCTGCTGCTCCCAGGACTCACTGTCTATGGAAACCCAAAACTCACCCGCAGGCCCAATGGCCCTTGCAAGGCTGCTTGGCGGAATCTCGCTGTGTTGCCCAGGCTGGCCTCAAGTTCCTAGGTGTAAGTGATTCTCCTGCCTCAGCCTCCTGAGCAGCTGAGGTTGAAGGCATACACCACAGCTGCTCCCAATTTGAGCTTTATTTTTAAGAGTCCAGACTGGGAAACAGGGAGCCCTCGTGGGTGATGGTGCAGCATCTCCAGGCTCAAGCACCGTTTGTATCCTTAGCCCTCTAGGCCACAGAGACAGAAGGCCACGCCCTGCCTGGTTGTGGTCACTTGTGCGTGATCAGGCTGACTGCAAGTGACAGCCTCTGGACTAGCCTGCATTTCAGCAGAACCAGAACCCCCAAGAGCCCGGAAAGCCCGGCCCAGCCCTGGAACCCTGGCAGTGTGGCAAGGCTGTCCAGGGCGGGCCATGCAGGGATGTGGGAACGTGGGCTGGCAGGGACCCCAAGGAGAAGGAACAGAGGTCACACCGAGGCCAGGCAGGCAGGTTTCCTTCCTAGATGCATCTTGAACCCATCAGAGCCAGGAGACCCATGGGGCAGGGTGGGCGTCCCCACGCGTGCAGGGTGGAAGAGGCCGTGCGGAGGACAGCTGGCAGGACCCCTCCCTAGGTCCAGGTTCCTCTTGCTGCCTCTCCTGCTGTGCAGGCAGGGTGGCTCTGGATTCCTGCAGTCAAGCCAAGGCCACCCTGGGACAGGTCACAAGGCCAGGAGGTGGCCCGGGGCCTGGGGGTGGCCAGGGACACAGGCAGGGAGGTGCGGTGGAGGGGATGGGCCCCAGATCCCTGAGGACGGCCTCGCCTCCTCCCTCTGCCCCAGCTCTGCCCTGCCTCTCCCTAGCCACTGTGCTGTGACTCAGCCCTCACCATTTCCGGGAGCTGGTCAAAGGCACCTGGGCAGGTGAGGCACATCCTGGGGCCAGGCCAGGAGAAACAGGTGTGTCCCCTGGGTCAAGGTGCAGGCATCAAGGGAAGGGGAGCAACCGAGCCTCTCCAAGGAATTGCGGCATGGCAGAGCCAAGGCCTGGTCGGGTGGGCAGCTTGGGTGGGAAGGAGGACCCTGGGCGAGCCGACCCCCTTGGAGTGGAGCTCACACCCCACAGCAGGGGTCTCGGTTGGTGGGGTGCCTGTGTGACTGCCCCCCACCCTGCACTAAGGTCCAGGCCACGTGTTCTACCTTCACCGTGCCCCATCACAGGGTATCTGTCATTCTGCTCATCCCTGTCCCCTGCCAGAACGGAAGCCCGACTAGAGGGCTGAATTGCTCCCGGGACCGAAGGGCTCCCTCGCTGGCGCACACAGCCAAGCCCTCGTGAGTCCTG
>PVJO010007922.1:0-78520 GCA_004026905.1 Hystrix cristata | reverse complement strand
TGCAGGAGACAAAATGACAAGTTGTATGAGATGCAGAAGAAGAGCTTAGTGTGCTATGGAGGAATGATTCTATGTCAGTAGAGCAGGGTTTTCTTCACAGTGGCCAGGCACAGGGAGGCTACCACTCCAGGAGGAAGAGAGAAGATGCTGGAGGTAACTCGCTAACATACCTGTGGCCTGTTAGCAGGTCAGCCTGCCACGGAGAAGCCCGGCCCAGAGGCCACAGCAGGAGTTCAAAGGACAATTCCACCACATATAGGGAACCCAAAAAACTTACAGCTAAGGGTCCAGTGGAATAAACACTAGATTTAAAAAGCCCATTCTATGGATGATGAGCTTGAGACTCAGAGATGTACTTTTGTACAAGGTCACACAGTAATGGGACATTAGAGCTAGTACTTGAGCCTAAGGTTGTCTGATTTTGAAGGTGGCTCCTAATATGGCACAGTAGACCAGGGCTCAACTCTGATTCCAAAGTCTATATTCTTAGCTGGTCATGGTGGTATGTGTTTGTAATCCTAGCACTCAGGAGGATGAGTTGGGAGGATCACCATGAGTTCAAAGCCAGCCCAGGCTACATAGTGAGTTCAAGGCCAGCCTAAACTATACAGTGAGATCCTGTTTAAAAAAAAAAAAAACAAAACGGGGCTGGGGATTTAGCTCAGCGGTTAGAGTGCTTGCCTTGCAAACACAAGGCCCTGAGTTCAATCCCCAGCCCACACACACAAAAAAATCATCTGTATTCTTTCAAATGTAGTGCACTGACATATTCCTATCTAGGGTCACTGTGAAGCACAGTAAGACCATGTTTGCCAAAGTGCTCTACGAATCATACGACACATTATCGTTGGTGTTAGGGAAAGGGCTTCAGGCTGTAGCCCAAAATGTTTCCCAAAGATCAGGCCACGGCTAGAGGTAAAAGACTTCCTGACAGTTGCCAAAGCAAGGCTAGTAGGCTGCAATGAACCCAGACTTTCATAAACTGTCAAAGAATAGTAATGAAGATGACAGTAATAAGATTTTTACTGCCTCCTTTCTTGGGGATGGCAGAACTGTGCTGGGCAGTCACCCGGAAGCAGGCCACACAGAAACAATCAACACTGGAGCTGTATAGCAGGGACTCTCTCCTGGAGCCTCTCTCTCCCCTAGCACCAGACCGAGGACACAGTCCTTTGTGCAGAGCACTAGGCAGCCCTTGAGCTTGACCCCAAACAGGAAGGTAAGGCAAGAACCAGAGCTTACCTGACATTGGCTTTGTCTACTCCCATCCCAAAACTGATGGTTGCAACAATCACAGGGACCTTCTCCTCCATCCACTCATTCTGCACCTGTGTCCTATCAGAAGCCTTCAGCCCTGGAAAGAAGGGCAAGGTCGAGAAGGGAACTCACATTTCCCGTAAGTTTACCCTCTGGGGTTTATATTAGGTTTGACACTGTGCTGGGCACTTTATATACACCCTGAGCTCATCTCTTCCCAGCTGTATGATCTTGGGCCAGGCATTTAACCTCACGGAACCTCAGCTAATAGCCCACGTGAGGCACAGAGAATTCAATAAATGTTAGAGCCAAGACTGAAAACCAAGTCCATTAGCATTCAAAGCCTGTGTTCTTTCAACTTGGCTTTTTATAATATATGGGTTTACAAAAACTCATCACCTGTTGTTGGGTGGGCAGAGTGGGAAAAGGAATTCAGGAGTCACAACTGTCATTTACATCATCTAGATTCTTTTTTTTTTTTTTTTTTGGTGCTGGGTCTTGAACTCAGGGCCTTGCGCTTATTAAAGCAAGCACTCTAACCAATGAGCTAAATTCCCAGCCCTAGATTCCTTTTTCTTGATTTAAGTGAAACATTTTAGCTCTATTTGAGTATCTAGAAAAGGATAATGGGCCACCCTGTTATCCAGAATCCTTAAGAGACCACTAAGTGGCCCTCAAGAGTGAAAAGGACCATGTGGCCTTACCTGCATGATACGCCTTGGCATTCACACCCCTGCTGCTGAGCTCTATGGCCAGCTGTTCACAAGCCTCTCTAGTCCTGCAGTAGACAATGCCGCAGCCAGACAACTGAACAGGGAGACGTGGGAAGAAAACAAGCATAGGAAGAGAGAACAATCAGCCCACTACCACACGGCCTGCTTCAAAAGAAGCTCTGTGCTTTCTCTTGTCAACTTCCCAGTCTCTTCTGAGGCAGGGACCTCAGCAGAGCTCTGCCACGTTATAAAAAGCAGGACCAAAGCAGCTTAAAATCTAACCTCTTTAACTCCTCTGCCTCGTCTGAAAACCCCAAGCAGGTCTGCAAAGCCCTCACACACAGAAACTGCCTGCTTGCACATGAGGATACAAGACAAAAGTACCCCAGTGAAAAGGACAATTCTCTTTGTGTACAAGTTTTAGGAAACCTGGCTAAAGGAGCTAGGAAAACTAAACGTCTTCAAAAACCAGTATCATGTTTATGCTAGAGAGTACCTTACCCCCTCCCAGACTGAATGCCTCACCCCTTTATCACTCTTCTGTCCAAGAGATTTAAGGCAGAAGTCCCTCAAGTTCCCATAAGGATCAGAAATCAGTTCCTTGAATTGCACGTCATAGAAGAGATTGGCCCGGAAGCAGGGAGTCTTGAAAGTGGCAACTGGATGCTTCAGATGCAGTGCAGCAAGCACATCCTCTTGGACCTGTGGGGTGGCTGTGGCAGTCAAAGCCACACATGGGGCATGTGCCAGACGGGAGCGCAGGGCACCCAGACGCAAGTAGTCAGGACGGAAGTCATGCCCCCACTGGGAAACACAATGAGCTTCATCCACCACTAAGTAAGAAAGCAGGTGGCGGGACACTAGGGAACTCAGGATGGGCTGGAAAGAGGTGGAAGCTGCCATCTCTGGGGTGATGTACAGAAGTTTGGTCTGTGGCTTTTCTCGCTCCAGATCAGACAGCAGCTCCTTTCTCTCCTGTGCTGACAGCTTCGAGTTCAGAGAACTCACTTGTACCTTCAGAGCCAGCAAGTGGTCCACCTGATCCTGAGGGCAGAAGGGGATGAGGGAGAGGCTTATCACTTGCTCTCAGGACCCAGTGGTAAAAATCATTGCAACTCTCTAAGAGATTCCCCAGTCACAAAACACCTTCCTCCCACCCTCCAATATGTCTTCTCTGTGTGGATGGTGAAGTAATGGTTGAGAAGGCAGGCTCTAGAGTCAAACCTGGATCTACTCCTGGCTCACTTAATTGCCACACGCTCCTGGCCTTTGAGGGGGAGGGTGCTGAGGATCAAACTCAGGGCCTTGCACTTGCAAGAACTCTACTAGGGGCTGGGGATTTACATCAAGTGGTAGAGTGCTTGCCTAGTAAGAGCAAGGCCCTGAGTTCGATTCTCAGCACCAAAAAAAAAAAAAAAAAAGAGTTAAAGTGAAATGAATCTATATAAAGCACTTACCAAGTTAAGACTTGGTTAACATTAACTATTACTATTGTTCCCCATCAGTTTAGCTTTCTTTCTGAGAATGGCCCTTAATCACATGGCTATACTTCCTCAATTCTGATTCTATAAGCCCATCTGCAGACACTAAATATAGGTGGAACATCTGCAGGATGTTAATAAGATCTCAAACAACTTCTCATCTCTCTGTCTCATGTACTTGCTCCCTTGCCAAAATAAAACAGGTCGCCAGGGATTCTGCATGTTAATTTAGTTATCCATCCACTTTCATCTTCTGACATCATGAGTGCACACATATGTACACATAACAGCAAGTGTATGTACAGATACCGTTCCATACTCCTCTGGACAAAAAAACGGCAGAGGAGGGTAAGGAACCTCGGGCGGTCAAAGCACAGAAGACTCATTCATGAACCACAAAGTGATATGCACTAGTGGAGAAATCTACATTTGGGCAATTCAGACATCTACCATAGAGGGTCACACAGGCAAATCAGAAAAAAAAAAAATAAGAGGCAAAGACTAAATAAAGGAGATTAAGTTAAAAAAAAAAAACCTTTCCCATCATCTTTTCTGGGCTACTATCTTCATCTCCCCAAACCTCACCTGAATCAAAGCAATGAGAGGAGAGATTACGATGGTTATGCCTTTGGCCAACAGTGCAGGTAGCTGATAGCAAAGGGATTTTCCAGCCCCTGTGGGCATACACACAAAGACATCCTTGTCACCTGCAAAAATACAAGATGGTAATATCTCATTCCTTCTAGCTTTTTCATTCAGGTTGTTGAAAATTAAACGAGAATGCAGGAAAAGCACCTAGCAGTGTCGAGCACTTGAGAGGGTCTCAATATCATGCTAATTCCCTTTCCATCCTTTGCATGAAAAGGGAAGGGATCCTGGGAGATTTGGAAATGTGTGCAAACTACTTCTGGTAATGCCAGTAAAAACAAGGGTAAGAAGTCTGAGTCTGTGGGATATGGGTGATTGACTAACACAGCCATGAACACAGAATACTGGTAGGGGAGTGGGCACATGTGTGTAGACATGCAAGGACATCACTTAGAGGTCTTTGGTTTATGAACCCATCACTAACATCATACTGCTGCTTTCCACTGGACAACAACCTCCATTTGTCACCACATCTCTAGTTTAAAATATTGCTACTTCTTTCCCTATCTGGGATCTAGGCCACTCAATCTTCAGTAAGGGGATTAGCTAGGTCAATGGTTAGGTTAGACTATTAACTGCCATCCCCACCACTGCCCACCCAGAAACAAACAAAAATAGAAACCTAGGAACCATTTACAAGGACAATTTGTAGGTCTGGCTATGAAAAGTAAGAACCCGAATGGCTGAGTGATTCTGCCATTAAAACAGCAAGTTTAGTGGGGCCTGATAGCACATCCGTGATCCCACCACTCTGGGAGGATGAGGCCTGAGGATCTCAAGTTCGAGCCCAGTCTGGGCAACTTAACAACTTAGCCAGACCCAGTCTCAAAATTAAAAAAATAAAATAAAATAAAAAGAAGGGCTGGGAATGTAGCTCACTGAGAAGACCCTCAGTTCAATCCCCAGTACCGAGAAGCAAAAAATGCAAGCTTTGGTTGAGAGGTCTAAAAGATTTCCAAAACCAGTTATGGGCCAAGGGTTGAGAAGGTAGGAAAGGTCAGAAAGAGGGTGTTCTGCTGCGGTGCTATGATACAGCCAACAGAAATTTAAAGGCGGGGAGTTTGATGGTGTTACCTTTTACTACAGCCATGGTCGCCTTCTCCTGTAAAGGCGTCTTAAAAGAGTCAAACCCAAAGACCTTCTTCAACGTACTCCGGACTCGCCGCTCAGGGTCAAAGGCAGAGGAGGAAGGGTGGGTGCTCATTTTAGCGAAAAGCAGTGGCCAAAAGTTGAAACAAAGGTGGTGAAAGATTGGCACGAGACCCCTCTACTCTGCTTTTAAAATACAGCTTAATTTTTCTTCTACGAATATAAATCTATATTTGTTTGAAGTAATAAAGCTGCGGGCGAACTGCCTCAAGCAATGTATTCCTGATTAACATCTTCACTTTTACACTCAGTTAAAATAAAAACACTGAACAGTCCGGGGCCACAGTATAGCACAATCAGAAATCAGATCACGAGAAGAAACACAAATGTCTTTGGAATAGTTTGGAGAACATGGAATCGTTTTTCAAAGATTCAACTTCTAGACGCGCAGTCACGACGACCATTCGTCTCCTCCCCCCGCGCCCTGGGATCCCAACCCCTTCATTCTCTTTCCTCTTGCGCTCCAGATCCAGTTTTCGCCCTTCACCGCCGACGACTCTCTCTCTCTTCACCCCCAAGATAGCAGAGGTAGCTACGGGCCGCCCAAGAGCAAAGGGCTCTGGTCCACCCGCAGTCCCTCGGTGCTGCCGCTACTCCAAGATCCCTATACAACAGCACTGACTGAAAAGCCAAAGCGCTGGGAATACCCGTCAGGAAACCCATACAACCTTATATCCGTCGCGTAGTGATGACGTAACGAGGGCGGGCGTGAGGGGCGGGCCAACATCGGAAAGGGCCGTTTTGATTGGTTTTCAGTTTGCCGATTGGCCTCCTGCGATCCGGAAGAAGTTGCCTTTCTGTGCGGACGTCAGTCTCTTGAGTCATAGATGTGAGCCAGGCCGGGGCTGTGGGAATAAAATGGCGGGGAAGAGAAATGTTCTGTCGTCTCTGGCAGTTTACGCGGAAGATTCAGAGCCCGAGTCCGATGGCGAGGCTGGAGTCGAAGCTGTCGGCGGCGCAGCCGGTGAGGCTCGAATGGAAACCTGGAAAGGGGAATCTGGCCGGAATAATGCTCCCTTATCGTAGTGCCGGCAAAGAGACGTTCATTGTGTCCCACCTATCGGGCCCCAGAACCCCGAAGCGCTTATGTAGAGCACTAGAGAATTTGTAGTAAGAACGAACCTTCTTCTCCCTGAGTTTCTACTCTTTCTACTGAAACTTCCTGAGAAGCTGTACTGGGCATCTTGCTTGGCGGGAGGATGGGCTAGGGGAGAGATATCCACTGCTGCGACCTCACTAGCTATTCCCTTCGGCTAGTTGTTTGATGGGGAAGAAAGATGAGTAAAACGTATGTGATGGATGATATAATTTGTGTCTTGTTAAATTGATACTTTAAATTTGGAATGTGTCCTAAACACATGTGGGAACTTCTGTCTGGTCCTTCAAAGTGAGTAATTCTGGAATAGAATATGGACACCTGTGAGTTATTAAAGGCTCTTAGGTGATTTTGTTACTCTGTGAATTTTTTAAACCCATCGGTAATCTTGTTGCTCTCCTCCGATTGACAGTATTAGAATGGGAAGAGATTTCTTTGGGATCATAGAGCACGTTAGTCTAATGTATCTGGGCTTTGGGTTTCCTCATCCGAAAAATGAGGGTGTTCAGAACAAAAACGAGTAGTCTTTGTCTCGTAGCAGAGGCAAGTTCATAGATGCCTATAGTACAAATTAGGGGTGTGCGTGTCAAGAGGTGTTCAACGTGCTGTGATCATTCAAAGAAGGGAAGCCTTCAGCTGGAGTAATAGGTGGACTGAAAACTTCAGTTTTTGTTTTGTTCACTGCTGGGAATTGAACCCAGGACCTCATGCATGCTAGGCAAGCACTCTACCTCTGAGCTACACTCCTAGCAGAATTTAATGTTTGATTTTCTTTTGTTCCCACCCGCCTCACCCCAGTACCGGGTGTTGAACCCAGGGCCTTCACACTGAGCTGTATTCCCAGTTACAGGTGCACATCACCATACCCAGCTTCTTCTATTTTTTGGTTGGTTTGTTTGGGTGCTGGGGATCGAACTCAGGGCCTTGTGCTTACTAGGCAAGCACTGTACCACTTGAGCCAAATCCCCAACCCCATTGCCTGTTCTTTTAATAGTTTTATCCACTAAAATGTGGCCTTCCAAAAGGCAGAATCTGGGCACTTAACATGAAGTTTAGGTTCAGCTTTTATCTTCAGAAATAGCGCTGGCTGTTCAGATCCCTGGGAAGTTTTCTTACATTTTTGCTCCATTTTTCCTCTTCTGTTTCAGAAGAGAAAAGTGGATTGGTATCTGATGCCTATGGAGAGGATGACTTTTCTCGTCTAGGGGGTGATGAAGATGGTTATGAAGAAGAGGAAGATGAGAACAGCAAACAGTCGGTAGGTGAATCTCCCAAATCCAGAGCTGCTCAAAGCACCATTTCATTTGACAGAAGCTTTTTGAACTGGGCGAACAGCATTTCATGTCATAACTAACTTCATCTCTCTCCCCCATTTGTTTGGGTTGGATATCAGTAGTTCTACTGTATTTGAAAATTACCTTTTTTTTTTTTTTTTTTTTGGTGCTGGGGATCAAACTCAGGGCCTTGTACTTGCTAGCCAAGCACTCTAACCACTGAGCTAAATCCCCAGCCCAAAAATTACATTTGTTTTCACCTGAATCATTTTGTATGAACTTTTGAATTGAAATTTGGGAAGCAAAATGGTGGACTATTTAACCATATATCAATAAATGTTTTATGTTAGTTTTCCCTGTTTAAATAGTTTATTTCACTTGTAACTGTGTTCATCCTAATTGGTGTATCATTTATATTTACAATTAACTCTGTATTATTTTTAATCTTTGTTGGGGCTCATTCGAATACTTAGGTTTATTTAAAAGGGAAGGAAGGCCAGGGGTGGTGGCACATGCCTGTAATCCCAGTACTTGGGAGGCTGAGGCAGGAGGATTGCAGCGAGTTCGAGGCCAGCCTGGGCTACATAGTGAGACTGTGTCTCAAAAAATAAAAGGAAGGAAATTTTTTTTTTTAAGAAAAAAAATTTTTTTTCATCCACTTTGATCCTTAAGTTCATTCTTGACATTTTACTTTGCACTTTTATCAGAGTTCCTTTGGTTCTTGATCACAAATCTTCCCCAAAGTTAAGTAGGTTCAGGGTAACAAAAAGAGGAGAACTTGTGTTCTTATTAACAAGAAGCTACTTAGGATACACAATTGCCTAAACAGCAGGAGGCAGAAGTTTTGAAGGAAAAGCAGGAAAATTCAGGCAAGTGCTTAGCACAAACACACGCAGATTTAAATCTGGATATGAATCTGGCTATTTTGCAGCAGTTTTTTTGTTATTGTTGCTTTGGTTTTTTTGATACAGGGTCTTGCTATGTCGTTCAGGCTGGTTTTGAACTTATTATGTAGCAACAGTTTTAATTGAAACACTCACAAGGTATTTTAGCATTTGTTTGAAAATTTTGTTACATGTTAATATGTAAACATTACCATTGAAGTGCTTTCCAGATTAGGGCTCTGGATATAGCTCAGTGCTAGAGCTCTTTCCTAGCATACACAATGCCCAGAATCTAATCACCAGCACCAAACGAGGTGCAAGAGAGTGTTCCAAATTAAACAAACATTTTGGGGTTGTTCGTTTTTCGTGCTGCAGGGTTGGGCCCAAGGTCTTCTGCATGTTAAGCAAGCACTGAACCACTGAATTACGTACTGAGCCCTTTTTTAAATTTTATTTTGAGACAGAGTCTCAGCCTCCTGAGTACCTGGAAGTACAGGCATGCCACACCAAGTTCAGAAATGTATTTTATGTTCTTTCGTGACATATTTTCATCCCTTTGGCCCCACTTTTTAATGCTGATAATTCAGAGTTGACTGAGATTCTGTAGAAAAGTTTTGTGATTTGTTTTCCTGACTTTTCTCAAGTACATACATACTGCTTTAATATCCATAACTTTTTTTAATGTATTTGCATAATGTACATTTTTGAAGTGTTGTTTCCAGTATTTGGTTTGCTAGAATTTTCTTCGTATTTAAGCTTTTCTGGTTTTTTTTTTGTTTTTTGACACAGGGTCTCACTATGTAGTTCAGGCTGGCCTTGAACTCACTATGTAGCACAGGCTGGCCTCACACTCACAGCGTTCCTTCTTCCTCAGCCTCCTGAGTGCTGGGATTATAAGCATGTACCACCACAGCTGACTTTTATTTCGTATTTTAGTAAAATCCTCTCATCATATCCCATATAGACTTTCCGAAATGTGGTTATATGCAGCTGAGCTCCATCTCCAATTATTTGACTGACTGATTTCTTTTTAAGGAGATTGTGGAGATTACATCTAAAAACCTTTGTTTCATTAGCACTTTATAGGGTAGTTAAACCTCAAAATCATTAGTATACTTTGTTCATGTCTCTTTGATGGTGTTTATATTAACATCTGTAGTGCTGTGTCATGTTTGGGTTAAAGTGTAGCTTTGTTGGAAATAACAGTTTCAAATGAAATCAGTTGTTCCTGGACATTTAGTTAAAGGTTTCTGCGCATGGGGAGTGCCACAGGTGATGGAAATGATGTGGGCTTAGCTAGCTAATAGAGTAGATGGTCCAGCATCTGCTCTTGAACTTTTAACTTTTTTGCATCAGCATTCGTGTTCAGTGGAACAGTGGGCTCACTTCAGAGCATGCCTTAACTACATGGTACTTTGAGTCAGGCAGGCTTCATTTGGCTAAGGAACAGGCTGGGTAGAATGGCTCAATGGCAATAATATGAACACTCCGATGGAGGCAGAACACACTCATTTAGGATCCAAGAAAAACTGTGCATTGCCCTTTAGTTCTGCCTTTCCTGAGTCACTTGCTCTGGTCATTTGGTGCCACTTCACTGTGTTTGTGTCAGTGCCAGTGCCACTGAGTTGAAGTGCTAAAGTGTAGGTGTGTGTGAGTCATAGCACTGATGTTTTGAACAGTGTCATGGTAGGTCCAAGTCTGACCCATTTGTGGGTATGAAAGTCAAAGGAGGGAGAAAAAAGGTACATAATCTTGGTTCTAAATAACTGATATTTCAGTGGACACATTCTGCCTATTTTATCCTGTGGCCTGGTCTTTTTTCTGAAGCAGACTGCATCTTCTGTCTACTTTTTATGTGATTTTTACCTCTGGATTTTTATTGATGCGGACTGTGGTACCCCTGGAGTGACCACTGACTCTGAGCAGCTGGTGTTTTTTTCCTCAGAACATCTCCTTTCCCCCTTCTCTTTCTCTGGTTCTGAGTCATGTGGTGTAAGGGAGGGGTTCTTGGTGGGATGGCCCTGGCTGGGTTAATGGGCTGTTTGCTCCAACCTCTAGTTATGCATGTGAGACCCCTCAGGCCCACTCTTTAAGCTTAATCCTCTAAATTCTTTGTCTTGTAGGAAGATGACGATTCAGAGACTGAAAAACCTGAGGCTGATGACCCAAAGGTATTTGGTGTTCGCTGTGGTGGGGTGGCTGGATATGGACAAGGTGTTTTAACATTCTGGCTTAGTTCTTTTGTCTGGTCAAGATCTGTTCCACTAACATACTGTGTGGCCATGTGGACATTTTCTGGGGTAAAACTAACTTTTTAAAGAACTCGGAGACCCCTAGGAATGAGCAAGTCCTGAGCAGATTGGATTTCCAGCCTTGCATGTTGTGTCAGAGTCTAGACTAGAAAGGTGAGAGGCCTGTCACAGTCCCACAACCCACTCTTCCTTCTGCATCCTAGGTGGGCCTTTGTAGGGGGATTGTTCCTGTAGATTGATTAGATGTGGGAGTGTTTCTAGGATCAAGTAGGTATAGGGCCTTCCTTATGTATTCTGGCTTCTCTTAGTCATCTAGAAATGAAGATGGGCTCTAACAGGATCAGACCAACCTTGAGGTCTTACTCTGGCTACTGGGGATCTTATCCCCACTTGTCGTTTTCCTGGGGATGTACCCTTTCACTGTTGAGCAAACCATGTAGAATGGTTGGAGTTTTTTTTTTAGGGCCTGGGGGTTGCTAGGGATCGAACTCAGGGTCTTATGCTTGCTAGGTAACCACTCTACCACTTGAGCTAAATCCCCAACCCTGAGAATTTTTTTTTTTAAACAACATAGCCACTTCTTTTCAGAATTTCATCACTGGCAGCTGAGAGTAATTAGAGGTGATTCTTGTCACACTCCTTAATGAGCCTATGATGATGACTTGTTGTGATGGTTAAGCTGCTGTGCTATGTGCTGGGCATTGGAAACATATGTACCTTTTGAGGAATCATTCTAAGCAAACATTTTTCCCTGAAGGAAAAGACAATCAGTCACACTAGGGCTGAAGAATAGGGACCAAGTTTTGTAATGAAAAACTGCTTTGAAACCAGCTGAAGCTGGGCGCAGTGGCACACACCTGTAATCCAAGCACTTGGGAGGCTGAGACAGGAGAATTGCTGAGAATTTGAGGCCACCCTAAGCTACATAGCAAGACCCTGTCTCAAAAAAAAAAAAAAAAGAACAAAAGGTATATGGGAGGGTATGTATAGTTTATATGTAAATATTATACCATTTTATGTTAATTTAACAACCCACAACCTTTGGACCAACTTTTTATACCATTCTATATAAGAGATGTGAGCATCTGTAGATTTTGGTAACTGTAGGAGATGGAAGCACAGTGTTCCTGAACCAATCACCATGGGTACTGAGAGACTACTGTTTTAAGATTACAATCAGACATCACTTTCCTATATTCTGCCAGTCCTATATTGCCTATATTCTGAAACCTTGAAGGCTTCAGCTGGTTTCTTTTCTTTTTTCCCCCTTTTTGGTGATACCAGGGATTGCAACCAGGACTTTTGCACTGAGCTATATCCCCAGCCCTTTTTTATTTTTTGAGACAGGGTCTTGCTAAATTGGCCAGGCTGGGCTTGACTTGGAATCCTCATGTCTCATCCCACCAGAGTGCTGAGATTCCGGCATATGCCACTATGCCCTCCTCGCATATACTTTAGATCCTTTCTAGGTTACTTAATGATATCTAATAGTACCTAGTACAATGTAAATGCTTTGCAAGTAATTGTTACACTGTATAGCGTAGAGAAGGTTCAGGTGTAGATTCTTCTTTTTGAGGGGGTTGTTACTGGGGATTGGACCCAGGGCTTTCTCATTAAGCTGCCTCCCCAGGACTTTTTTTTTTAATAGGGTCTTGCTAAATTGTCCCAGGCTCCACTCGAACGTGCAGTTCTTCTGCTTTAGCCTTCCAGAGTACTGGGATTATAGGTGTTAGCCACCGTGCTTGGCTATAATTTTTTTTTTTAATATTTTCAGTCAGTAGTTGGTTGAAATCATAGATGCAGAACCCACATATATGAAGCCCAATAGCCTATCTGAAAATACAGTGAGCTTTTCCATGTTTGGACTGTTTCTATGGTTTGGTACAGCTCTGTGCAGACATTCCAATAAATCCATGAGAAGCTGTGGATGATTCAGATTAGAAAACATTTTACTAAGACAGTAAGTTTTGGAGCTTGGTATGGTGGCACATGCCTGAAATCCCAGCACTTTGGAGGCTGAGGTAGGAGGATCGTAAGTTTGAGTCTCATCCAGGTAACTTAGCAAAACTCTGTCTCAAAAGGACTGGGGATGTAGCTCAGTGGTAGAGCACCCTTGAGTTTAATCCCCAGTGCCAGAGAGAGAGAAAAAGAATGATTTGACACTAGCATGCAAGAAAAAGAAAATGTATACCCTAGAAATTAAATGCAAGCTACTTTCTGTGCAGAGTAAAAAATGCAGGCCTACAAATTTCCCAGACTTACCTAGCAGGAGAATGTAGGCAGACCTGTGGTACACTGCAAAGATAGTCCTACTCTACTCAGGCTATAAGAAGAAAATCGTAGTACAGTAGTAGTAGTAGTATTCTTTGGTCATAGGATTTGGGGTATATGGGCCTTAGTGCCTACACATAAAACAAGCTCAGGTAAAACAACTCAAGTGGTAGGGCTTGAGTTGTGGACACAAAGGAGGATTTGTGGGACCTAGAGCCTTCATGTGTACAGTTGCTGCTTTTTACTTTAAGCCCACCTGGTTGAGTTGCCTAATATGTTGGGTACATATACTTGATTGTCACCCCTTCTGGAGTGCTGTAATCCCAACAATGAATCCTTGAAAGACATGCATTTATGATGGGGGAACCTGTGAGAAACATACCAGCCTTTACTGTTTGCCTGTCTAGAAGCAGTTAATAAAGAATTGGGCCCGAGGGACCTGGAAAGGCAGCCCGAGAAGATTGTGAATGTGTGTTGTGCTCAGCCACCCCTTTCTCAGTCCTACAGCAAGGCCAGAAAGACTTATCAGACTTGCCCTTTGACCCATATGCTTTGCTGTTCCTCATTCAGTCATTTGAATTTCAAGTCTTACTCTGCAAGGAAGTTTTCATGGAACAATTTCTTTTTCTGCCGGGCAGGCCTCAGAAGTTAGAACACAAAATCTAGCCCTCAAAGTAACTAAATTTAGCTCTTGTGGAGGGTGATCACAGAGGGTTTAGACAGCCTGAGAGCTTAGGTGTCTTCTAGTCCTATGGCTGCCAGAGCTCACCATGGAGAGTCCTCATGGCCGCCTCCAGTGAGTAGAAGCAACCCCCAGCATGAGTTTTCTGTGGTTCTCCTGACCCTGGCTTCCTCCTGCCTGCGTTTACATCACAAAGTTCAGGTAAAAACCTGTATCTCAAATCCAGAACTTTTCTGGCACATTTAAGTTTTATTTTAATTGAGTAAATTAAAGATTAATTTTGTTGCTTTGATTTGATTTGGTTTTTTGAGACAGGATTTTGCTAGGTAGTTCAGGCTGACCTTGAACTCACTGTATAGCTCAGGCTGGACTTGAACTCATGGCAATTCTCCTGCCTCAGCCTCCCTAGTGCTGGGGTTACAGGCAAGCACCACCATGCCTGGCTTTGTTGTTGGTTTTTAAGATAGGGTCTCACTATGTATTTCAGGCTGGCCTTCAGCTCACTATATAGCCCAGGCTGACCTTGAACTCTCAGTGACCCTCCTGCCTCAGCTTCCCTAGTGGTAAGATTACAGGCGTCCACCACTAGGACCAGCTAAAGATTAAATTTTTTTTTTTTTTGGCGGGGGAGGGGGCAGTGCTGGGGATCGAACTCAGGACCTTGTGGTTACTAGGCAAGCACTCTACCACTTGAGCTAAATGCCCAGCCCCAATATTGACGTTACTAACCCTTAATTTGACTATTTCTGCCTGAAGTATATAAAGTGTCTAATAGTATAACATTTTATTAGAGTAGATCTTTGTTAACAGTATCATTTATTTGGTTAGCAAATAAGTTGCTGTCATAGCTTTTTTCCACTGCAGGCATTTTCCTTTCTGCTTTGTTTCTCCTCTTCCACCCACCTTGCTCCCCCTGTACTAGGGATTAAGCCTGAGTAGGCCTTGCACATGCTGGGCAAGCACTTTACCACTGAGCTACATCTGTGCCCTTTTTTGAGACAGGGTCTCAATAAATTGCCCAGGCTGGCTTTAAACTCATAATCCTCCCACCTCAGGCTCCTGAGTGGCTGGATTATAGGCAGGTGCCGCTGTACCCAGCTTTCATTTATACAGTTACACACTGAGGATCCCAAAGAGCTTTTGTTCATTTTGGTTTATTTCTGATGATATTTACTATCTTAGAAGTTAAAACTGAGGGGGCTGGGGATTTAGCTCAGTGGTTAGAGTGCTTGCCTTGCAAGCACAAGGCCCTGAGTTCAATCCCCAGCACTGAAGGAAAAAAAAAGTTAAAACTGAGAAAAAAATTAAATTATATTTACTTATTTTAAAATAACAGTCAACCATTACATATTAACATAAATAATATTTTTCTGAAAAATAACAATTTCTAAAGCAAAAAAGGATGTTAGTACAGAGTGGTGGTGGTCTACCATTTACAAGTCTCTTTAATGTGCCACTTAATAGAAGATAGCTAGATTCTCAACAGTTCTGAATTCAACCTGTTACAATATGTTTCTGTTAAGTTTTTGTTTGTGTTTTGTTTTGGCAGTACTTGGAATTGAACCTGTGTTAGACAGTGCTCTACCACTGAGCTACCTCCCAGCTCTTTTTATTTTTTGAGACTGGGTCTCACTGAGTTGCCAAGACTGGCCTCACACTTTTGATCCTTCTGCCTCAGCCTCCCAGGTAGCTGAGATTACAGACATGCATCACTGCACCCAGTTTGGTCAAAGTATTTGAAGAAAACCGGTCTCTACACAGATAGGTAGTTGTAAGGAGAAAAGTATTTTAATAACCCTTCCAGGTAACTGTAGCCATTCTTCTTTGATACTTCATAAAAACTAAACAAGTGATAGTTTCCTAAAGGTTAGTTGCAGTGTGGAATCTGAAGCCCTAATCAGTGAACTTTTTATACTAAAACCATGGGTTCGTCTTTTACACTTCCAATGGGTCTTTTACTCATTGGTGATTTTATATTATCAGGCACTGGTGATTTGAACAATATTGGTTTCTTTTTTTTTTGGGTGCCAGGGATTGAACTCAGGGCCTTGTGCTTGCAAGGTTAGCGCTCTAATCACTGAGCTAAATCCCCAGCCCCTGTTGGCTTCTTGAGTAGAGCAGATTTCCTAAATACTGACTCATTTGCTCCTATAGTATCCAAAAAATTGTTTTTGATACTGACATCACTATTCTCATTAGACAAGCTATTAAGTACTAAAAAACAGTCAGGATTATAGTGGGGAGTACATTTTCCAAGGTTCCAGTAATTTTTCCTTGGAACCTTTAAATTTTATTGCCACTAAGCACTGTCAGATTTTTCCTTGGAGTGGTGTACTTCATTTTCGAGAAAATGTCTGTCTGCCAAATACACAAGTTCAAATAACAAGCTTGTTTGTCAGTCACATAAAAATGGTGTTCCTTGCTGAGCATGGTGATTCTGTCCTGTAATCTCTGCACTCTGGGAGGCTGAGGCAGGAGGATTTAAAGTTTGAGCCCAGCCTGGGCAACTTAGTGACCTAGTGAGACCTTGTCTCAAAATAAAAAGGGTTGGGTCCAGGCATAGTGGTGCACACCTGTAATCCCAGCATTTGGGAGGCTGAGGCAAGAGGATTGTACAAATTCAAGGCCAGCCTGGGCTACATAGTGAGCTCACAGTCAGCCTGAACTACATAGCGAGACCCTGTCTCAAAAAACAAATGAACAGGGCTGGGGATTTAGCTCAGTGGTTAGAGTGCTTACCTTGTAAGCACAAGGCCCTGAGTTCGAGCCCCAGCACCCCCCCCAAAAAAAAAAGAACAAAGAAATCAGTGAAACTAGGCAGTTATTTGATAACTTTTTGTGGTTCTGTAAATGTGTTCCCCTTTTGGGGTCTTGAGCTGGTTGAGGGAAGTAGAGTATCCATAGTAAGATGATTCATCATGACATAGTAGTGAGATATTACAGCTCTGGAATCAGACCTGGATTTGAATTCTCTGCTTGGGAAAGACCCTTAACCTCAGAGTCTCTCTTTTATGCGGGGGCAGGAAGTCACTGAGGATTGAACTCAGGGCCTTGTGCTTGCTAGGCAATCACTCTACCACTTGAGCTAAATCCCTAACCCCAACCTCAGAGTCTCTTATTTGAAAAAGAGGCATCATAATAAAATCTGCTTTGTTTGTTTTATGAGGATTAACTAAAAGTAAAGTACTTGGCTTAATAGCATCAGATACATCTGTAGTCAGTAGCACTAGTTGCAGGAACACATCTACCAGTGCCTCTGCTCACTCCCGGGCTGCTCGCATATGTCGTTGGCCTCTTTTAGAGTAGTGAATTCTGTGCTTTAAACTGGACTGTGCTCAGAGAAGAGCAACTATAAAGGTGAGGGAGTATTAAAATAATTCTCATATATATATATCTGTATATAGATACATACAGATATGAAGGTAAGGGGACTTAGAACTGTATCATGTACTGAAGAAAAGTTAAAGGAGCCAGAAGAGCAGGGCTTGGGAAGAGCTGCTGGTCACATTCTGATATTTGAAGGTTTGGAAGGCAGTAGCTGTCTCCCAGATGCAAAACATGAAGCAATGGGTAGAACTTACACGGTAAAGCTTTGACTTTGCATTATAAAAAACTTTTTATCTCTGGGCCGAAAGTGAGCTGAGCTCCGAGTGCCTTAGAAGAGATGTGGAAGCTGTACGTGGTGATGCACCCCTGTAATCCCAGCATTTGAGAGAGTGAGGCAGGAGGATCATGAGTTCAGGGCCAGCCTGGACTGCATAATGGGGCTCTGTCTCAAAAAACAACAAAAATTTGTGGAATGAGGTTGAACTAAACCCCTGAGGGGTTCCCAGGAACCTCCTGGGAAAGAGCATGGGTATGGCGGATAAGCTTGATTGAGTATTCCCAAACATTATCTGCTGACTTTAAAAAGTACCGAGACTGTGGACATTGCCCTGATTTTTATCATTCTAATGTTTGGAGTTATGTATGATTGCAAAATCCCCCATTTGGGAGTTTGAGTAAGACATGGTAACTCTAGACCCACTTGCATAGGGAGACTTACACAAGACTGTCCATCTGCGGGGATGGCAGGATCGGTACTCTGCGGCTGCTCAGTTTGCTGCAGCCCAGAGAAGATGTCAGAGGGAGGGCAGCTGAGTGTTCCACAGGAAGCTGAAGGCTTTGACACTTTCACTCATTTACTTTTCAAGTTTCTGGTCTTCCTCAGGAAGCTGCCTGTCCTTTATATGCTCTGATTCCTCAACAGAAGGTGGCGCTGCTGTCCTAGAAAGTCGAATTAGTAGCAGTCCTGCAGTTCTTGTCTTGGGGAAGGGGTGCCTGGTGGATCGAGTGTTTCCTCCATTTGTTTACCCTTGGCGGATGAGTGTCCCTCTTTGCCACTCACCTCTGTCCATGTTTTACCTTGGTTGCCCTGGAACGTTTTCCCTTGTTTATTTTTTTCTCCATTCCTACAGTTCCTGTGGATGGAGGTATTTCCACTCACTGACTGTCCCTGACACACCCTTCCTTTGGAAACAAGCACAGGGATTGATGACTTGGAACAAGAAGGATGGAGCCGCTCGTTGCCAGCTGGCTGGGAGGGACTGGGATTGCTGGCTCCCTGAGGTCTTGTGGTCCGGCTCTGATCTAGGAAAAGAATCCTCCGGCCCGAAGAGCAAGCATCTGTAAAAACAAAAGAGTGTCTGGGTCAAGGAGGTAACACAGTTGGGGAAAAATTGTTCTGGCATTTTTTTTTTAAGGCACATATGACCCCAGTTAAAGTAAAAGAAAACATTTTTTAAATTCTTGGAGAAGAGGCACAGTGGCTCACACCTGTGATCCCAGCTACTTAAGCGGCTGAGGCAGGAGGATCAGAAGTTCGAGCCCAGCCTGGGTTAAGCCCAATTTAGTATGACCTTTTCTCAAAATTTAAAAAAATGGAGAAGGGCTAGTTAGTGTTGTAGCTCTGTAGAGACCACTTGTCTTGCCTGCATGAGGCCCTGGGTTTTATCCCCTGTAAGAGAAGGGGATTCTTACAGGCCAAAAGGACTGCAGAAATGTGGAGTTTATAGCCTCAAGCTTGACAGTGGCCTTGTGGACAGAAGACTTGGGTGGCACCCTGGCTTGACGTCTGCCTGCATAAACTACGGTCTGCTCCACCCTGTCTGTGAGGTCAGGGCTGTGATACCCACTTTGCAAGGTAGCTGAGACAGCAATTTGAGATAACGTGTGTGAAAGTGCTTCTCAGGGAAAAGTGAACTTGTGCACAGTGAGTGGCATTTTCAGCATAGCTGTATCTAATTATATGCCCTCATCCTGCAGGTCAGAAGTTGCCTCATGGTCTCAGCATACCGGTAGCTCAGTAGTTTTTCACAGAGTCCATATGCCAGAGAAATACCTAACAATCCTGTTTCGTAAGTAATTAGCATCAAACATTAGTAGTTTTACAATTCAGTAGCTTCTTGAAAAAATACATAAATTTGGGTGGTATCTGATAGATGTCAAATAATGTTGTTTCCTGTGAAATTTTTCTATGTTCTATATCACCTTAGTGAAATTCACTCTGGTGCCCTGGGGTGCCTTGATGCACAGTTTGGGAACTGCATTGGTAGATTACCTTAGAGTTGGAGCAAGTGCCCTCTCCTGGGGCCCAGCTCTGCTGAGTGATCGGCTCTCTGCCTCTGGTGGCTGTCCATACCTACCCTGAAAAAGGTCAGGTTTCTTGGGCACTGCATCACTGACTCAATCTAGATGAAGGATTTGTGCTGGGCAGATCTGACTCAATAATTCCCTCATTCTTCTCCACTCCAAGTTTTCATTATTTTGAATCTTTGAAATATCAAGATTCAAAGATCTAGAAACTGAAGACTGCCTAGGAAGCTTATTTCCAGGCAATTTGTTGTTCCCCACTAGTTTTAGAACTTCCAGGAGCCTGCCAGCACCTCTATGTGGGCAGCACTGCAGGTTGCAATCTTATATTCTCTTTATTGACCACGTAAGTTAAGACACTGCGGAACCTGTGCCAGCTTGTGCAGGGTCTCTGCAGAGCAGAGTTTGCCTGGTTAGACTGAAAGTGTGCTTGTTATACCTCCAGGCTCTAGAGTTCAAAAGGAAGATGCTAGAATTTTCATGAACAAGTAACATAAACTTCTAGTCGTTTCAATATGGAAAATTTAAGAGTGCCGGTGGGGTGAGATGGGGTGGGATAGGAGCTGTGGGTCTTTTTGTATCTGGAAATAGCTCATTTGTACCTTTGTTGAGGCGCTTCTGGGCAGTCCTATTCAGGGTAGAGAGCAAAAGCTAGCTCTTAGAGCTTAAATGTTTTAATTTTGAGATGGGGTCTCACTGAGTTGCTAAATTGCCCAAAGTGGGCTTGAACTCAGTGATTCTCCTACCTCAGTCTCCCAGAGTGCTGGTTTTACAGGTGTGTACCACCAGGCCCAGTTCATTCTTCCATCTTTCTTTTTATGTTTTCCCAATAATCGCATATATATTTTGCATCTATTTTTGTTGCCAGTTTCAGTGTTGCTGTAGTCAGTAATATTATTAGCAGAATGATGCAAATAATTTAAATACATACACTAAAAAAAATACATATGCTTTATATGGTATATGAGTTAAATTTCAGTAAAGCTGTTATAAGAAAAAAATCCCTTGCCAGGCATAGTGGCACATGCCTGTAATCCCAGCACTTGGGAGTCTGAGACAGGAGGATTGCTGCGAGTCCAAGGCCGGCCTGAGCTACATAGTGCAACATTGTCTCAAAAAAAAAAAATAACAATTTTCTAAACATTTCGAATATGGAATAATTTAAAAAAGAAAGAAAAAACCTTGGAGCCAGGCATGGTTATGCATGCCTATTATCCCAGCACTCACGAGGCTGATGTAAGAGGATCACTGTGAGTTCCAGGTCAGCCTGGACTACACAGTGAGTTCCAGGCCAGCCTGGTATACATTGCAAGATCTTGTCTTGAAAAGAAAAAAAAAAACCTCGTTGAGATCCAATTCTTATTCTAGTAATAACGCCAACATTAGTATCATGTTTTTCACATCAGTTCCCTCCAACTCACATTTTTTTCAGCTAACAGATTAAGCCCAGATTTGGTACATCATAGTAGCCAAACCTGAATACATTTTTATAGTTGTTATTGAGTAAAATACTATGCATGCACTTTCTGTCCAGTGGGATTCTCTGTTAGACCAGAAACCTGCTGTGTTCCTGTCAGATGAGAAGAAATGACCCATTCTTTGAAGCTCCAGCTCTCAGTGGAAATCCGTGTGGTTGTTCACCTAGAAAGAGAAGAGTACCTAAATAGGGTTCAGGATTTTGTGGCCTTTCTTCTGTGAGTCCCCGGAAGTTTCTAGGCTGAGGACAGGGTGGCAGCACCCACTGTTTGTGTGATTAAATCTTCAGGACCAGCCCTTCCTCTCCAGTCCACTCAGACGTTAGTCACTGGGGCACCACGAATTTGGGAGTGGTTTCCCCGATCCTCATAGCTGGAAGGTAGTAAATCTGGCCATCTTCCTCTTAAGTTGAGGGCTTAATACCTGCTCCATTCTGCAGCCATTTAGAGTCATTCCTAGATAGTATTTTTCCTCTTTGCTCTTTGATACTAGCTTACCCCTGGCTTAACCAGCTACTTTACAGAAACTGTTGCTGTTTGCAGCCTCTCATCTTAAGGGAGGAGGTGTTACTGGCCTTAAGAGTCACAGAGGCTTCAGTTTGGATTTCTTTTTTGGTTTTTTGAGACAGGGTCTCAACTATGTAGTTCAGGCTGGCTTTGAACTCACTGTGTAA
Source organism: Hystrix cristata (assembly GCA_004026905.1). Taxonomy (NCBI): domain Eukaryota; kingdom Metazoa; phylum Chordata; class Mammalia; order Rodentia; family Hystricidae; genus Hystrix; species Hystrix cristata. Next base: position 57,033 of record PVJO010007922.1, on the reverse strand, counting down.
CCCAGGCTGGCCTCAGATTTGTAGGGATCCTCCTGCCTCAACCTCCTGAATGCTGGGATTACAGGCTTGAACCACCACACCCAGCTAGTTTGAAATTCAGCATTGCCATTTACTAGGCAAGCTTCTTTGTCATACTTTACTTCAGCTTACTTGTCTGTAAAACATGGACATGGTATTGTCATAACGTAATATTATGTCATGGACATAATATTGTCTGCTTGATGGGTGATGTTGTGAAATTTGTCTAATGAATACTGGTTTTTAGTGTGTTCTGTGTTTCTGGTATGGGAGGAAGGCTTGGCCCCTCTATTTTGATTTAGTCTCCTACCTACACCTACCATATGTTCTTTCTCCCATGCCTCATAATCCATCAGGTGGTGACTAGAGAAAAAAATTACAGCACAGTTTGCCTAGGACTGACAAAGGAGATGATCCTTGACCTTTGCTGTTTTGAGAGCCATCTGTTCTTGGTGAGATTGTAATGTGAGCTTTGAGCTGTTGAGAATGCCTGAGCCTACCTAGCATCTGGCACTTAGCTGGTCTCAGTATAATGAGTGCCCTTCTTAAGCTTGTCCTCAACACACCAGGGCTGTCCTTGCAGAAGTAGAATTTCTAGCAGTCCATCAAGTGGATATGTTCAGGCTGGGCCCTAGGAGTCTACCTAGGTAATGACCTTCTCTGAGCAGCAAAAAGGCCAAAGAGCAGGCCACAGAAGTCACTCCTGTTGTCCACAGTGAAGGAACTCCAAGCCAAGTGCTCCATCCTGCCACCTCCCAAAGAAGGCCTTCTAAATCTTAAGCTGAATGCTTCAGGTAGAAGCACTGTAATTGCAAAGGGGAAGAACAACCATTATTCTCTCTGACCCTCTCTTGGCTCTACCACACTGCCAGAGGGGCCTTCTTGACCACACTTGTTTCAAGTAAACTGAAGCTGAGACTTCCAGGAGCCCCACCCCTCTCCTTCATGGTTCTGGAGCTGAGAAGGATCCACTACATGCCTGGTCTGCCCTCCTATCTCCCATGCAAGCCCCAACACACCTCCTTCCTTTCAGGACCACATGCCGTGGATTGCTAACCAAGGTGTGGCAAGGCTCCTCCTTCCCCAGCTGGGACTCATCTTTTTGAAATTATATGATGCAGAAAACTGCCTGTCCCTGGAGATCTAGTACTTCCTACCTTCATCTGCTTTAATCCATGTTCTTTGAAAGGCTGCTGTCTGATTTCTTGAGTTGGATAGGATTTTGTTCCTTTGTACTTCTAACTTTAGAGTTAGGTAAGTTTTTCCCCAGCAATGCCTAAAGATACTGGCTTTCCTTCTGGCACTAAGGATAGTGAATTCTCCTTCCTTACCAATATGTAGATGATGACCTGTTGCTGGCCTTCAGATATCTCAGATATGTTTGCCCTGATGGTGCTAATCTAATACCTCTGGATGGTACTGACTCTTTCTGATGGAATAATGCTTTTATAATTTGGTGGCCATGTAGAGTTGTGTTTCACAGACTTCACTTTACCATTTTCAGGTCCTAGAGCTGTCTCTTTGGTCCTTGCCTGGCTCTAAGCTTCTTCCCCCCAAAATACTAGCTTAAAGCCTTAGAGACACTGTTATTATGGGAAGCCTTGAAGGAAATGAAATATGGCTGGGCCCCACCACTAAGAATTTGACCCCTATCCTTGGTACAGTACATACTCTGCACTCAGACACAGACTACCCTGAAATTCCAGAGATTTGGAGGAGGATAAAATGGCCCTGGCCATCCTTTACAACTGTCAAGAAACCAGAAATTGTTGATTCAAATGTAGATGAAACTTGGAATCTTCAGGTAACAAAAGTCTCCCCTTTAGGAAGGACTCTGGGCAAATCTTTTGCATTTATGTTGGAATCTGGTTGGTTACAACACTTTTCAGGTGGCACAACGTTCTCAGTCAGGCTGAACCATATTGCTGTATTTTAACCAGACATTTCAGATAGAAAACAAAGGCCATTTCCTTTCCCCCTCCCTGCCTTTTCATTAGTCCACAGGACCAGTTCTAGAGCTGGCTTAATTTCTTTTGGCCAGTTCTAGAGCTGACTGACTGTCCTGGCGGACTCCTGTTTAACCCTTCCTGCAGAGGCTAAACCTTCCTGTCGGTAAACTGTCTGGGAGCAAAGGCAATTCCAGTCCTCCAGAGCAACCCCACCAACTTCCGCCCATTTTTCTGATAAGTGCAGCGTTTCCATCGCTGGGTAGGCAGTGTGCCCATGGCAGTGGCCCAGTCCTGGCCCACAGGATACAACTGAAGGAAATGAGCTGGCGATGGGCTTTCTCCAGGGTTGCTCTGCATGTGGGGGCCGGCAACTGGACCACGGGGGGGGGGGGCAGTGTTCCCACACTACATTGCTTCTGTAACTTCACTGAGCTGGCAGCTCTCCCTCCACACCCCAACCATGAGTTTTGACTGTCACTTTGTTAGCCCCAGGAAGCCTTCCTGGGCACGGCATGCCTCTCGTGACATACCAGTCCTGAAACAGCAGTAGTGTCTGGTGGTTAAGAGGAGTTTCATGAGGCTGTCATGTAAATTAAATATGAGATTATTGATTAAGAGGTTAAAGTAATACCTAAAGCTGTTCCCCTAAATTGAGTTTTCTTTTCTTTTGCAGGAGGGTGTTGCTGGGAATTGAACTCAGGGCCTTGTCCTTGCTAGGCAAGCATTCTACCACTGAGCTAAATCCCCAACCCCGAATTTTCATATTTTATCCCCGGGGCTTGGCCCATTGCCTGGGATGTAATAAGTGCTCAGTAAATTATTGGTGGAATAAATGGGGTAACTATACAATAATTGTTTTGTTTTTTTGTATATGTTTTGGTAGAGTCTGGCCGCGGTGTGCTGACTGGTTTCAGACTCCTACTGGTGGACTCCAGTGATCTTCCCATTTCAGGCTTCCAAGTAGCTGGAACAGACACGTATGCCATCACACCTGGCTTAGTTGTCTTTTTGTCTGAGTTTTTATGTGCATCATACCCAAAGGTTTGAAGAAGGGTACAGAAAGCAAGGCAAAGAATTTGGCCTTTTAAATTATTCTTAATTTAGTGTTAGTGCTCCTCCCCATCTCCTCCCTATCCCAGCTCAGCCTTTTTATTCTAAGTCCATCCCCTTTGTTAGCACATCTTGCGCTGTCTATGTATTTTCAGTGGTCCACGCAAAGAAACTAACTGGAGTTAAACAGGTTCAGAGATTGGGGGTTATATACTACCCTGCACCATTTCATAGTTACCTTTAACTATGAAACCCTGCACAGGAGTGAAGAAAAACTGATGAGACACAGACAGATACCAGTGTTTGAGCACCTACTGCGGGCCAGGCACTCACTATGCCAGCAGTAAACTGGACAGCATGAGCACCAAGTGAGGCAGTGTATGTTTAGTGGCCAGGGAGTCAGGGGTAGCTTCCTTGGGCTGAGGTCTAGGGTCTGCACAGGGCTTGCTAGGCAAGAGCGGTCAGGGAGCAAGCATTGCAGAAACCTGGTATGGAGAAGGGAAGAGCTAAATAGAGCCTCAGAGCCTTGGTAAACATTCATGTTTAAGTAGATGCTCTGCTTATTAAATGAGATAGTGTCAGGACTTTATAATTGTGAGAGCTGTCACAGGTCTGAGAATATAAGGTTTGTTGGGATTAGTTTACTGCATTACTGTATATTTCCCAACTGGAAAAACCCAGTCAGTAGCTTGCTTGCACCTGGCCTTGGAGAGACTGCCCTGTGCCCTGCTCGGAGTGCTTTCTCTGTCCCTAAAAGGTAGGAAGAAAATGTGACATGTAAATTGGCACAATCCAGATGCCAGAAGCTACCAGTTCTATGATTTAAAGTTGTTGCTACCAGTTCTATGATTTAGTTTGTCGCTGGAGCTTGTGCATGTTTTGTGGGGCTGGTTCCAGGAAGGACTGATAAGCATTCTTGGCTGTAAATAAACCTCCATTCTCTCCATGAGGACCTGCTACTTCTCTGCTGAGTAAATGCTCCCAACTCAAATGGCAGCTGCTCTAGCCTCATGGATCCATATTGTTTCTGCCTTCTTCCTCTGCTACAGTCAGCTTCATCAGTGGCTGGGCTTTTGTATTCTCTGCAGGGGGGTCTCCATTCCAGGCTCTGTAATTCCTGAGGACGGTGGGGCTCCTGTCACTGACCTACAAGCAGAGCTAGTGCATTCTTTTTTTTTTTTTTTTTTAACAGTGGTGCTGGGGATCGAACTCGGGGCCTTGTGTTTGCAAGGCAAGCACTCTAACCACTGAGCTAAATCCCCAGCCCCAGCTAGTGCATTCTTACAAGTCACAGTCACAGTTAAGAAACCAAACTGGCAGGTTCACTGGACTCCAGCCTGCTGCAGCCACCTGAGCCTCTTGTAAAGGCAGAAGGTGGGGGATATGGACAAAAGAGGAGTCTTTGCTTCCCTTTGGTTTCTTTGACAACTCAGCTTGTGGTCTCTAGCAGTTCTCTCCTTCTCATTTGTTTGTTTGTTCATTTATTTGTTTTGAAACAAGGTCTTGATGTGTAGTTCAGGCTGGCCTTGAACTCACTGTGTAGCCCAGGCTGGCCTCAGATTTATGGTGATCCTCCTGCCTCATCCTCCCCAACACTGGGATTACAGGCGTGTGCCACCACGCCCAGCTCTTCTCTGTTCTTTGTCTGCTCACTTGGATCCTGTTGGAAAGCTGTGAATTTGAGTTTTGTTTTGTTTTTCCTTAACTGGACTCGAGCTAAGGGGCTAGAGAGGTTTACCAGTCTTTTCTCCTAAGGAGCTTTCCTTTCCCCACTTGACACTTTCTCTTCATCATCCTCATAGACTGGTGAGAATCGCTCAGCCTCTTCTGCCTAAGGTGTATATACTGTTGTCGCCTTGTCTTGGGGCTGTGGTTCCGTTCCCCCTGGTTGACGCAAATGACTGTCTGGTAAATAGATCTTAAGCTGACTTCATTATTTTTACCATCTAGAAGCCAGAAGGATGGATCTATACAAGTCAAGACAGGTGTCGCCTGTGCATTTTGAAACATGGCTCTGGGGGAAGGAAAGAGGAACAGTGGTTTCTTGTTGCTTTCTACTTATATCCTTGTAACCTGCCTTCATTCTTCCTAGGAGCATGGTGAGAATTCACGAGAGCAGCTTTTGTAATGCTGATTTCTACACTGCTAGTGGTTTAACGATGGGGCCCTCTACCATCTCCTTACTTTTCATGTTTTTTTCATATGCTGTGGCTAGCTCTGTGACAGCCATCATGGATGCTTGATTGATTTTCATACTGAATTCCTAGTATCTGGCATGACCAGTAGAAGGATGTTCCTCCATATCTTTGTTTTTAGTGTGGCATGGCCCCTGTTCCTGTTCTTTCCTCCTTGCCATCAGTGGCAGAGGGCCTGATGGTGTCAGTGCTGGCAGAAAAGAGGCTGCTTTCATTGGGTGGCACTTGTTTGTTGGGTGTCAGTGGCTCTGAAAAGCATCTTTAGAGTGTTTGCCACTGTCCTCTGTGGTCCTCTTGGCATTGAGCTTTCCTGAGTGTTGTTGAGTTGGAACCTGTCTCCATTGAAGCCTCCGTCCCTCACTTCTGTGCGGGGCAGGCACGGAGTGAGGCTGCAGTGGGAGAGTGGGCATCTTATGGAACAGAAGCACTTCGGCTGTCGTCCTCAGGAGCAGCTGAGTGCAGTGACACAGCGCCTGGGACTCAGCTGACTCACCCAGCTTGTTAGTCTCTGGCAGAAGAAATACCTTTGAAAACATGACAAGTGTGGCCAGCAGGAGGCAGAATCACCATGGATTCTCCAGACCATTCCAGCAAAGACTAGACCAGTTGGCAAACTGAAAACAACTGCCCGGTTGTTCTTCGTGTGCACGCGGGCACGCGTGCGTGTGTGTAGGATTAATTTGGGTGAAGAGCCAAGCCATAATGCAAAAGACTACAAAAAGGAGGAAAATACCCTTCCTGTCTGTGATTTTTTTTTTCCCCATCATATCTTTTCTTCCAGAAACATTATTAAACAACCTCAGCTAAGGTGGCCGAGTCCTTGTGAAACGCAGGAATCACCCCCTCATCTGCACATACATCCTGTTCCCTTCCATTCTTCCGTCTCTAGGGTCGCAAAAGCTGTAAGAAACCACAAAGCGGCTTCTGACCTGTTATACCCAGGGAGCCCCTGAAGTAACAAATATTTTTTCCTTTAAAGAGACATGGCACGTTTGAGACCCAACTTTCTGTCGCTGTAGAATAAATACTGGATTAGAATGTCAGTAGACCTGAGGTCCAGCTACTCGGAAGGCTGAGGTGGAGGATCGCTGTGAGTTCAAAGCCAGCCTGGGTTACATAGTGAGTTCAGAACCACCCTGAACTACACTGTGAGACCCTGTCTTGAAAAACAACAGTGAAAAAAAATTCAAGGCCAGTCTAGTCAACTTAGCAAAACCCTGTCTCAAAATAAAAAGTGCACATGCACACACACACACAAATTGCAGTGAATATAGAGCTTCCTCCCACAGCTCTGCATTTCTGCCCATCAAAGGGATTTGAAGGGTACAGAGCCTTGGGGAACAGTGAATTTAAGACCCTTAGTCCATAAGCCAGTCCTAAAAAATGACCCATCAGCTAGCGGGGGGGGGGCATGGGGCACATAAGATATGCTCAGCTGATGCTTTCCCATAATGAGCACCGAGAAAGCAGTTGCTTGGAAACAAAATGGGAGGAAATTTTACAGTCCCATGTTTTGTTATTGACAGGCTCTTTAACATTGATTTTTTTTTTTCAGAGTCACTGCTACAAAGAGATTGTTGTTGGTCCCTTGAGATACTGGCAGTCTCTATAGAACAGTTGATTTATGACTCCAACCTGAACTTTACTAGGCAGCCCTCCAGGCCTGCCTCCCAGCCCTTCTCTACCTCAGCCCCGTCCAAGCCTCCACTTTGCCCACCTGATTGGCAGGAGACAGATGGTAAAAGGGATGGGTTGCTAAGCAGCCTGGCTTCAACATTGTGTCCTTGCAGTTTGAATGAATAGCTGCAGTGTTCAGCAGAGGTGGAGGATTTTGGCCTGAGAGTTAGGAGGGACTTTTTGGGGAAGAAGACTAAGAACTTCTAACCTGGTTTTGGCACAAGGCCATGGTTGGGCGTGAATTCGATAAACCTCCTCACACCTTCCCTCCTGAGCTGTAGTTTACTGCAGCATTTTTTTCTTGTAAGTCAAACCCAGAGCCCTGTGGCTATTTTCCTGTGAAGATCTGCTTGCAGAGTTGTTAGTGTCTTATCTCCTCCCTCACTAACCAAAGGGAAAGGAAATGAGATCCAACAAATTTCTGTGTACCCTATTTTTACAGTTTTGATCATTAACATGGAGTGGCACTTGAGATCCTGATCTTAATGGATTTTAGGGAAGCAGGTATATTCTTGCCATTTTACTTTTGGAACAACAGAGGCTGGGAAAGCCTCGAACTCTGTGTGCCAGAAGTTTGTAATGTGGAGTTTAGACTGTCGCCCAGATTAAGCATTTACTCTGAAGCAATGAAATAAGATGTCTGATTAGAAGCCTTTGCCTTTAGGTTTCTGCAGGACTTGTGGAAGTAACTGTGAGGCATTAAGTATCAAGAAAAAGCTTTTCTTTGGAGAGAATAGAATCCAATATAGAGCCGGGCATGGTGGCGCACAACTGTGATCCTAGCATTTGGGAGCCTGAGGCAAGAGGATCACTGCAAGTTTGAGGCCAACCCAGGCTACATAGTGAGTTCAAGGTCAGCCTGAACTACATAGTGAGACCCTGTCTCAAAAGACCAAAAAGATAAATAAATAAAAATAAAAGCCAATTTAGAGAGAGTGGAGAGTCAAGGAAAGCAGAGAGAGGCCACCTTGAGCCAGGCACCTTTTCTGTCACATATCAGAGGTATGCCATGTGCATGCTTTGCGGTTCCATGCACTATCTCTTTATCCGTATGATAAAGTCTCCCCTCTTTTGCTTAAACTAAATACAAGAAGGCTTCCTCAGGAACAGGTAATCTTGTCTCAGTCTTGGGAGTCGAATGTTATGCAGGGGTCCCCCTTGCTTCCTCAGTGCTGGCAGTTACGGTGTGGCGCTCTGGAGCACTGGCCGGCCAGCCATGCTGCCTGGACCCAGGAAAACAGTGAGCAAGGTAGAGGTTACGCAGGTGGCCAGGACAGGATTGCTGCCACCTAGTCTGCTTGCACCAGTTGGTCCTGGCACCTGCTGGAGGCCATGGAAGAAGACTGATGTGGGGCTCCAGTAATCCAGCTGCTGTCATGGAGGAGAAGGGGCAGAAGGCTCTAGGGTTCCAGGAGCCCCCAAAGCACCGCTCACCATTAGTGTGCTGGCAGTGCTTTTCCCTCTTCTCCTTCCATAAAACCCCCATGTGTCTCAGTGAGGAGAGTTACTATGGCTCGGGAGCCCAGTCTTACCTCTATGCATTTCTTTTTGACAGGATAATACAGAAGTAGAGAAGCGAGATCCGCAGGAGTTAGTTGGTAAGTACCCCTGGGAGTCCTAGGGCCATACTTCTGAGCCCTGCCCTGACCAAGCTGGTTTCAGGCCACAGCAGCCCCTGCGCCTTGGGCTTCTCTGTTATGTGTCCTTTCTTCATACTTCTCGGGACCTTTGGCATTTCCTAGGGTGACTGGGTGAGACCCTAGGGAACAGTTCTTCTTTGAAAATCAGATTGATGGTGCTTTTTCTTGGGCTTTGGTCCATTGCCAATGTTGTCAGGAGGGAGTTGAGGGCCCCCGTCAGCAGGGAACTCATCTTGGCCTTAGCTTCTTCCCCTTGTGCCCTGGATCGGTCTTCTTTGTACCCTTCTCCCGTCCACTAACGTATTAATGTTGCTTGGAGAGTTAGCATGTGGTCTGTGTTGGCACTTTTCTTTGTCCCCAGGCAGGAACATGCCTCATAGCCCTGGCTTCTGGGCCCTTGATGACTTGAGAGGGGCAGGGCCATTTCTGGAAAACAACATCCATGTCCTTTGCCAACCCCAGTCTCTTAATCCTTTTACAAAGCCTCTTGGGTCCTTTAATTTGGCCATGGACTTTGTAACCGCTCCACAATCCTGACCCAGGGGAAGTTCCCTCTTAGTGGGCTCAATCATTCCTCTCCACACTGTCCATTATCGCCTTCCTTGCCTGTTCCACTCATCTTCAAAGTGAGTTCCAACTCAGCTTTAGTTCTGCTTCCTAAGGCCACCTGTAGAGCCCACTCCTGTGTGTGTGTTGGCACTTGGGACTCAGTGACTCCAGCTCTGGAAGATCAGAACCAGGCCTTAGTCTAGAAGTGCTTCACTAGCATTCCTCCCACCTACCCTTTCTCCAAGTAGAACTCTTGCTGCAAGTGGGAGGTGGGATTCCATTTTGATCTTTGATAACTGAAGAGCTAGGAATCATTCTTTTTGCTGAGAAAGGATTGGGTAGAAACATGACAGTTCCAAGCAGCCTAGATCCTTTGCAGGATTCTGCCTCAGTCCCTGGGTTCTTTAGTGAATGGAATTTAAGTACTTCAAATCCTATAAAAGCCAGTGTCTTCCTAAACTCCAGTGGCTCTGCTCTTTAGATAGGAACAATATAGGGATGCAACAGTTGACTTTGGGAGCAGACGAAGCCAAGCACTTGTCTGTTAGGGAGGCGGTGGCTCGTTCCTGCTGGGATCCATGGGCCCACTGTGGCAGGAGTCTTGGTCTCTTCTCCCCTCTGAACCCCCTCAACCCTGCTGCTTCCTACTGAGAGATTTCACAGCTAAAGGTTAGAGAGCAGCCTGGCCCTGGCCGTGAGCTGACGTAGTGCTGCCCTCCGCTGTCCCTAGTAGCATCGGACGAGTGGTGGACTGTACGTGGGCATCAGCCAGCTCAGCCCTGACTTCTTCCACAGGCAACTGGGCACTTTTTCTCTCTGCATTTAAAAAGGAGCTTTATTGAAGTATAATTTCAGAATAAGAGTTGTCAATATTAAGGATGTCACTTGATAAATGTTGACAGATGTATATACTATTAGCCCCGCTGTGATTGAGGCAAAACACTTCCATCTCTCCAAAATTTTCCTTTTTGCTTCACCCACCTCTATATATGGTTTCTTCCCTCAACCGCAGGCAAGAAGCAATCTACTCTCTTCCTGAAATTTTGCCTTTTTTAGAATTTTATAGAAATCAGAATCTGTTGACCCTTTGGGCTAGATCATTCCCTATTGTGCGCGCCATCATGTGCATTATAGGATATTTAGTAGTATCATTGGTCTCTTCCCACTGAACACCAGAACCATTCTGTCTGCCTCTCCTAAATATGACAGAACGTTCCTAGAGGGGCAAAATCATCCCAGTTGAGAACCACTGATACAAATGGAATCAGTTTTCCTGTCTGGCTCCCTGTACTTGACACGATGCTTTTGAAATTCAGCCAGATCCTTCAACATATCCATCATTTCTTTCTTTTTACTGCTAAAGAGTATTTCATTGTGGGATGTACCACAGCTTTATCCATTTACCCACAGAGGACACAAGTGCTTTTTTTGAGACAGGATTTCACTGTGTTGCCCAGGCTGGCCTCAAATGCACAGCGATCCTCCTGCCTCAGCCCCGAGTGCTGGGATTACATGCGTGCACGACCATACCCAGCTGAGGGTTTTTCATAGTAAGGAACAGAGTGGAGGAGGAGCGCAGAGAGGTAATATAGATGTCCACCAGCCGTCCTCAGCTATCTGCTTTGTGAAAAAGAAACCAGGCTCTGGGCCTCTTGGGACCAGCATCTACATGTTCTGTCAGTTCTTTTGGGCTTAGGAGAGGAGAGAGTATTAGCTATGTATTCAGCAAGAGGAAGAAAAGTTGCTTATCTCTAAAAGAAAAAAATGTAACTTTTAAAGATCCATTTTGCAGTGCAGGTTACATCCTTAGTGTAATACAGAGTAGCTTCCATTCATGATGCTAGCCTCGGGCCCCTCGGCCTTACCTCAGCTCCTTTTGTTAAGTAGCTTCTGCAGGTGTACAGACTCAGGTCATTCACAGCATAGAATCATTTTCATACACAGAGGCAACCCTGCCTTTGAAAGAGCAAGCAAGAGAGCAGAGAAGCCCACACATAATTGCCTCCAACACTCCTGACAGCTGACAGTGCCCTACGGGGGCTCCACTGATGCCCCACGCGTACCTGGAAGGGTGGCGCTGTTATGGCAGTCCAAATGGGTTCCCCACAGCAGCACCCCAGAGCCCCCTGCCTACAGCCCCTCAGCATCCTGCCGTCACCTGTACGTGCTCCAGTCTTGCCTGGTCTGCACAGTCCCTGCGATCTCAGCCCATCAAGACCAGCCGCTCTTGCTCAGATTGCTAGCTGGCGGCTGTGGATGTTTGCTGATGGGCGTGCACAGGTGACTCATGTTGACTGCAGGCATCTCCGGTCCTAAGTGCAGACCAGGCAGCAGCTGTACACACAGGCACTGCTTCTAAGTGTCTGTGGACACGTTGCTTCACATATTCCTAGGAGAACAGTTTGAGCCTCTCTCTGGTTGCTCCCTGTCAAGATTCATAAGACTATGGTCTTCTATACTGGGTTCATTCTGGAACTTAGGAAAAAGAATCAATGAGAAATTCCCTTTGAAATTTGTCTGTGAAAATAAGACACTTTTATCTTATTTCCCAGAATGTGTCCCCTTATTGTCAGTTACTAGGAATTCTGTTTCTAGCCCAGAAGGGGTTTCCCCGCCTCCTGTCATACTCTCTACCATTTATACCCCAGGGGGTGGCGAGGTTTCTATGGCAACGTGTCACACCCTGTTTTTCTAAAAGGCTTTCCTGGCAAATGCCAAAGGGCATTCTTTGTCTCCCTGTCACAGGCACACATACTCTCTGCAGCCCAGGGAACAAGTTAACTCTCCTTGTTTATGTGCCCAGTGTCTGCCAAGGCCTTCTTTTGTTACTGATGCTCATGAAATATGAAGACTCGCTTTTCCCAGCTGCTTCCACTCTCAGCTGGCTTCTGCAGCCTGCTTGAGCTCAGGTGTAGAACTTCTGCCCATGCCACAGCTGGAAGGAAGGGGGAAGTCAAGTTGAGGCACGCACTCTAGCCAGAGCTGGGCGTCACCCTTGCTTGAGGAGTCGGGGGATAAAAGGAAGGTGCTTTCCACAAAGAAGCACGTAGTCCCCTGGTTGACACTGCTCTTGGGCTGCATGGTCACCTTTGATCTGTGTGTCACCAAACTCTGTCCTCCTGTCCTCCCTCAGGCTGGGGCTCTCTCCTCGGGGGTATCTGGCTGGCAAGAACCCACTGCCTGTGGGAATCAGCACGTGTAGTCCTGGTTCAGGACTGCCCTGGGCTTGACCTCCAGCCTCAGTGTGTTTGCAGCACATGCAGGCTGGAGCCACAGCAGCTGGATGAAGTTTAGCGGCCTTGTCCCCAGCCCCACTCAGAACTGTGTGTATCATAGTGATAATGAAACTAAGTGGAGAACAAAGCCGCCAAGAAAACATTAACCAAAACCAGGCCCAGAGGTACAGGTTTGTGGTCCCAGCTACTTGGGAGGCTGAGACAAAAGGATTACTTGAAACCAGGAGTTCAGAGCCAGTCTGGGCAACATGGTAAAGCTCCGTCTCAAAAAAAAATGTTTTTGGGCTGGGGATTTAGCTCAGTGGTTAGAGTGCTTGCCTTGCAAGCATGAAGCCCTGAGTTTGATCCCCAGTACCAAAAAAAAAAAAAAAAAAAAATACTGTTTTTTTTACATGAAGCTAGCCTTGGGGAGAGAGACCAGAAAGGCTGCTGGGCTAGGCAGCCACGCGGTCCCAGGGACCACTCTGAGAAACGGGTTTGCCCAGGGCATGGCGCACAGTAGGTCCCCCTGTAAACACTTGCTGGATATTATTGGTGGTGGTTTGTTAATTCTTTCCCTTCTTCCTGCCCCACCCTGTTCAGCCTGCTATTTGCTCATTGTATAGTCCTTTTCATGAGAGAATGTTTCAAAGAGCACAGACAGAATCTTACAACAAACAGTACATTGTCTGTGACCCAGGGCAGGACTCTGCGGTCACCCGGGTGGCCAGAGGCTACAGGGAAGGGACTGGGGAGAGAGAGGGTGAGGCTTGGGTGGGCAGAGGCAAATCTCTGAGGGAACTGTCCCTTGGGGTTTGTGGTTCTTCACATCAGAATCAGGCCTTTTATTCCCAAAAATGAGGTGGGCCCCTTAAGAGAAAGTCGATTGGTTTATTTTTTTTTAAAACCCTAAGTAGGATTGGAGGTGCAGCTCAGTAATGGTGCTTGCCTAGCGTATGCCAGGCCCTGGGTTTTATTTCTAGCACTGCAAAGACAAAACATATAAAAAGACCCTAAATAACCAACAGGTTATTTTTAAGTGTCTTTATGTACAAGTAGTTTTGGACACTGCGGGACCCAGAACGTAGAGAACTCTGAACACAGATTCTCCCATAGCATAAGCAAGTCAGCCCGAACAAGAAGGGTGGCAATGAGTAGCTCTGACTTCCCAGGTTCTTGGAGAGGTGTTGTAGGACTACACAGTGGTAGGCAGAAGCCTGCTTACACCGTGAGTCAGGTGTGCACGGCTTTTCCCAGCCCTGGGTTCCCTGACTTCATGTTGGTAACTTGAAACTGGGCTACAGCAGACTTTACACCATGGGAATTGACAGATACTTTGATCATGGCTCCTCCCCCATAGCTGGTTGCTCATCATTTCCCAGCATATCACTGGACATACTCTTTCCTTCAGAGTTAACCACTGGGATCTGATAGAACATGGTTCTTTGCATCTGTGCCCTCTGCCTGGGATTTCTCCCTGGATTTCTCTTCCTCCAGGTAGGCATATCGCTAATTCCTTCTGGCCATTTGATCTCAACTCAGGTGACAGTCTCCAAGAGGCCACACCTGAATGCTCTGTTTTACTGTTTTCACAGCATTTATCCCTCCTTGAAAACATTTTGTATGCTTGTGTTTTTATATCCATTTTCATCCTATTTTAACCTCACATACAGAATTGTTCTGTTTTCTCAACAGCCTCCTTTTCTGAAAGGGTTCGGAACATGTCTCCTGATGAAATCAAGATCCCGCCAGAACCTCCTGGCAGGTGTTCAAATCACTTACAGGTAAGCATAAGGCCCAGCACTGATCATGTCACTTCATGCTAGAGAGCAAGCTCCAGCCTGCGAGGATAATTCTAGAGACCTGTCAGGCAGACAACCAGCCGCTCAGCCTACAAGTTCAAAATATTCCTTCTTTTTAGATTCTTCTAGAGGTAGAAACCATGGTGTCTGAGCAAACAGTTCCATTCAGGTAGCACAACAGATCAGATGGCCTGGAGACCCAGACAGGGCAGCTGAGATTGAAGTTTGTCTCACATTGCCGAACCTCCTGTGTAAGGCCTTGAAGAGAACCTTGAAAAAAGCAGTTTGTCGTTCTCAGCTTATCTCGTCCCTGTTAATTAAGCATATTACAAACTTCTTGGTGCTGTTTCACCCTGGGCAGAAAGATTCAGCCTTCTGACCAGAACAGTGGGCCACATCTTCCAGTACATCCTTGAGGTTTGGCAGGGGACTTTTCAGCCCCATCCACACCCACCTCTTCTGGCAGGTGATGGGTCCCCTACTTGTTTTCCTTCTGGAGAATCTGTATTTAATGGCCACGGTGGGTTAGGGGAGCTACAGGTAGATCTAGAATTGTGCCACCACTGACCTTCCTGGGTAGGACCACTCTCGGGAGTGGCTGTGCCCTCAGATCGGGTATCTAGGGCCTCTTTGCTGATGCTGGGCAGCTCTGATGCCATCAGCCAGGGGCATCATCTCTGTGTGCTAGGCAGGACCCCTTTCCTGAGGGTACCTGTGTTGCTGGCCGCAGTAGGTGAGCTTGGATCCCAGCCAGGTGGTTCTGTTTCCCATCAAAAGCCAGGCCAGGGATCTGTAGGGAAGTTTTGGTGAGTAATGAGCCCTTGATCTTTGATGTGGACCTTGAGGATGCCTACTGCAAAGCATTAGGTAGCCTGTCTTCTGCCCTGACACAATGAGGGCGTGTGGGTCAGTGGTAGAGCTTTTGCCTGGCATGCATGAGGCCCTGGGTTCCATCCCAGGCACCAAAAAAGATAGTCTAGGAAGTTTATGAGACCAACTTAAAAAAACTGTACACCTTCTGCCTTCCTCCAGAAGAGCACAACCCTTGCCTATCTCTTGAGATTCGTAGTTCTGCTGAGGATGCAACCTCACGTTGAAATTTAAAACCAGTATTCAACCCCTCCCTGCATGTAAACTCTAATACCATAAGCTGTTCAGGTGATTTGGGAGCTGATTTATCTTCTCCGTGGATTACCTGCCTTGACGTTTTTACTGCTCACTATACTGGCCATCCAAAGGAATTTAGGAAAAATCAGCAACAAAAACAGACTCATCTTGTTTATCTTGCCTGTGCACGGCTCCTGGCAGAGGCCGGGTGGGAGAGGGAAACATGGCTGGTGTCAGGCCTTACATGGCTCAGGGGGCCTCAGGTTCATGCCACAGACCAGATCGGAGGTGAGTGGGCTTCTGCTGAGCATGCCTTTCTGTTTCTCTTTCTAGGACAAGATCCAGAAACTTTATGAGCGAAAGATAAAGGAAGGAATGGACATGAACTACATCATCCAAAGGAAGAAGGAATTTCGGAACCCCAGGTGAGTTTTAATGAGCCTGCAGATAAGTTGAGTCACTAGTGCTGGACAGGGGACCAGGAAACCCCCATGGAGATGATGAGAGACCCATCTGTGGTCCCACCTAAACCCAAAGGGGCCATCACCCAGGCTGCTTCTTGTACTAAGTTCCTGCTACACACAGTCAGCTGCATTAACCAATCGGTTTCACCAGTAAGATCCAGGCTAACCGTAGGCACCAATGGTAGATTCATGGCTGAAAGACCTGGGCCAGCTGGGGAAGCCCTGCTGGGTTCCGCACTGTCTGTTCCTAAAGCATACTCAAGGTTTCAGTTTCCTGTCTGTACAGTTAAAGATTTGGACTAGACAGTGGCTGTAGTGTAGGTTCTTATTCCAACTATAAAAAGTTGGCTTTGCCTACAAGTGAGAGGTTTTAGGGACAGAATAGTACCTGAGTCTTAACTCTATCCAGGGTGTGAGCTAGTGACACACCCAAGGAGTTACACAAAGTGTGATAGCAGCAACCTACCCTGGCCCTTGTATGGGCTTGAGTGTGGTGGGTCCAACCCAGTCGTGTAGACTGGAGGCCAGAGATGTCTGGACTGGACACAGAATGCAGATGTCCCTTCCCACCACCCCGATCCTGGCCCTGGCTACAGTTCCATGTCATGGGAGGGTAGAGAGCCAGCAGCGGTGCTTGCTTGGAACAATTGAGTTGTGCTTAATTTCATCTCTTCACCTCAGCTCCAGGATCTGGTGGTTCGTGGCTCTGCGGGGGTGTAGAACCATTACCTGCTCACTGCTTGTGCTGTTCTTCTTTCAGCATCTATGAGAAGCTGATCCAGTTCTGTGCCATTGATGAGCTAGGCACCAACTACCCAAAGGTGTGTCCCAGATGTGGAGGATAGAGGGTGATGGGGGCTCCAGGACTCTTAGCTTGCCCTATTGTATTTTACTTGCAGCCACAGAGAGGTACATGGAGAGGCACTGCTGGTCATAGACCATAGGTCCTGTCTAGACCTGGACCTGGGTCCCGGACTAGTTAGACACCCAGTGGGTTCCCTGCCCCTGTTGTTAAAAAGGTGGGGCCAGGAAGGTCCACACAAAGACTCTTAACTCCAGTAACCAGATGGTCTCTGTTGACAGCAGCTTAATCTTTTCTTTTTCAGGATATGTTTGACCCCCATGGCTGGTCTGAGGACTCCTACTATGAAGCATTAGGTGGCGTGTCTTCTTCCTACATGTCATCCATCCTTTTGTCTAGTTATCCATCTAGTCAGTCAGTCCATGGTCCAGGCAACACATTTCAGGGTTTCCTCTACACAGGCCACATCCGAGGGGCTGGTGATTCAGTTTTGAACAAGACAGACCCTCTCCCTAACGCATGATCCTTGAACGTAGCAAAGAAGACAGCTGGTTAACCGGTAATTCCGACACTGAGCAGTATTAAGATGTGGTACAGTATGCAGAGTTGTGGTACCAGAGGGAGAGGGGAGCTGTTGGCAGCAGGGTCAGCTGACCTGGCTGAAGGACTGGGAAGCCCTTCTGGGGAAACTGTCAGTCCCCAGGCAGAGGGTGTACATGCTCTGAGCCCAGCAAGAGCACAGCATGGAGGACTGGAAGGAATTTCACAGGGCCCAATCTTTTAAGTCATAAGTCTCAAACCGGCAGCCTACAGACTAGATCCTGGTTTGTTGACAGTATGTTTTGTTTGGCTCACACAAGTTTTGTCTCATAATTTGAATTAGTTGCCAACATTTTATATAAAATTCCATTATTCCAGTTTCTCTTGATCTGTAAGAGGGTAGTTCCCACTGAGCCTGCATCCCTACAACCAGGAATCCCTGGAGCTCGGGAGTGCCTGGCCCTTCCAGACCGGATATACAGTCAGGCTGTTAGGTCAAGGCCCCTGCTTTATGCTGACCAAGGGCTAGAACTTCACTTTGCCTGCTGCAGAAGGACATTAAGCCCATTTTAGGGCCTTCAACTCACCCGAAAGAACCCAGGGCTGGGCACGGTGGCACACACCTGTAATCCCAACACTCAAGAGTTGAGGCAGGAGGATCACTGCAGATCCAAGGCCAGCCTGGGCTACATACATAGCAAGACCCTGTCTCAACGACAGAAAACACACCAAAAGAACTCAAGGCTCAGGGCAGTCAGGGGACAGCTGCTTCGGGGCCCCTCATAACAGCCTTTCTTGTCTTTAGCCAAGGCCCAGAAGATTGAAATGGACAAACTGGAAAAGGCCAAAAAGGAACGAACCAAAGTAAGTGATGACAGACCTCCACGATTAAAAAAAAGCAGACATTCAGAGTGCACAGGGTCTGCTGACTGAGCCCAGGAGTCCCAGGCTCCCCCACCCATGCGTCCCAGCCTCTGATGTGGATTGTAAATGCCTTCCCCTGCTCTGTCCTTGTAATTCCTTGCCTTATGCTCTCTCTCTCCTGCCCCGCCACACACACAATTGCAGAGTCCCAGTGGCCTCAAATCTGAGTCATTCCTTTGCCACCCAGGCCTGAACAGAGGGAAGTATTTCCTTCTGAACGTGTGGAGGCCCCAGCCTGCTCCAGTTTGGGTTTCCTGGCCTGCAGAGCTGACCTCACTGGCCTGCTTGGGTGCTTTCCTATAGGTCCCGTGTCCGACACTCAGTGTAAGACTCCAAGCATTACTTCTTCCCTAGCAGGGTGGTCTGGATCCTTCAGGAGCATCATTTTGGCTCTGAGGCCAAAATGTTATCCTCCAAAGAGAAAGCTAGGTATCAGGACACCGGCCCCTCACCCCTCTGTAGAGGGGCTACAGGCCCCGAAGGACTGACGACTCTGCTAGGGGCCTTGGCTGGCAGGCCAGGAGTGTGGGAGCTGGTGCAAGGGGGTAATCTGGGTTTCTCATTCTTAACCCTTGATCGAATCTGCCTTCTCTCTCTTTCCCTCTCCCTTCTAAACCCCAGGCTTATTGCAGGGACTTGTCTACGGGCCTGGGGACCAGAGCAGTCCTTCCCCGGTGCGGGCAGGCACGGCCTCCTGGGTGTGAGGAGGAGGGCCTGGCCGGCTGGTTCAGGGCATGTGAGGCTGGGGTGGGGGGCGCCTGACACAAAACCTGTGATGCCAGGAGGGATCTGATGTGTATTGGAAAAGCTCTTTGAAGAGGGGTGAAAGCCCCTTTGGTCTCCTCTCAGGCACCTCTCCCTCCCCCAGATGCTCATAGCCGAGGTGATTTTCAGCGCCTCCTTTGTGTAGTACCAAACTCTTGTCCACCTGGAGCAGGCAGATGACACAGGAAGCAGACACACAACTCTTCAATGGTCTCATTCTCCTCTCTACCCCGCTCCAGATTGAATTTGTGACGGGCACCAAGAAAGGCACCACAACCAATGCCACAGCCACCACTACTACTACTGCCAGCACAGCTGTTGCAGGTAGACAGCAGCTTGTCCCAGCCCTGATACTGGTCTGCTCCCAGCCACTCCAGTAACGGGAGGGTGCCCCGGGCTTGCCTGGGGTGTAGGCCCCCTCAGTCCCGGGCCCACGCTCAGCCTTGCTGTGTTCTTTCAGAACCCGAAGTGCAAGGACCAGCCTCGGAGCCTTGGGCGGGCTCTGGCACGCCAGCCACTCTGGGGCTTCCTGGGCCAGGGCCCTTGCATTTCTATTCCGAGGGGAAAGAGGGCTCTGCTTTCAGCTGGTCTTGATCCTGACTTATTGCTTATATTATCTCCAGATGCCCAAAAGAGAAAGAGCAAGTGGGACTCCGCCATCCCAGTAACTACGATAGCACAACCCACCATTCTCACCACCACGGCCACCCTGCCAGCCGTCGTCACTGTCACCACAAGTGCCAGCGGCTCCAAGACCACCGTCATCTCTGCTGTGGGCACCATCGTAAAGAAAGCCAAGCAGTGACGAGGTTGCTCCAGGACTCGGCAAGACTGTGCGGCCCAGTGACTGCTCCCCACTGGGAGGCACCACTTTGTACATTTCAAGACCCAGACCTGCTCCCCAGGTGCCACCTGAGAGGAGCTTCTGCATGGCATTCCAGCCCAAAGGACACTGTAGAAGAGGCAGAGGGTGCAGTGGACAACCTGTCCGTACACCACTTGGGATATCGCCCATTAAAGTGCCGTGTTCTTACATCCTGGCATCTCGGGTGCACTGGCCTCTCTCGCTGTCTGTTTTCAGACAATTGTGAAGCTCTTGTGCCCCTCTACCTCCTCTCAAGATTGACAGTGGGGTTTCAGGCCTGTAGCATGCACAGAGGTGTGGCTCAGGAAGTCACCGTGATCATTCCCGCTGTATGCCTTTTGGAAGGGGCAGGTGGCAGCCCAGGGAGGGAGTGATACACCCTGTTCCTGCTGTCTGCTGCCCTGATCCTGAAACCAGATCTCCAGTTCTCAGGCAAGAGCCGAGGCCTCTGTGCACTTGGGTGCAGTTGGGCACGCTCCAAACTGCTTCTTAGACATGCCCAGACTTTCTGAAATCAGCCCAGGTACCAGAAGGGCTGGGGTGAGATCCCCAGCGCACACAGAGGAGGACGCCTGGGCACCTGGCCAAGGCTGCCCAGTCCCTCGGTGCCCGGTGAATGCCCGGTGAATGCTGCCTGTAGGATCCAAGCAGTGGGGAGATGAATCACCTCCTGCTCTGGCCGGGCAGCAGCTCATTGTTTACGTGAAAGCCCCACTCCCGGGGGGGGGCTCCTGCCACCCCACCCTTCCTCTGTTGTTATCTCTGCCCGGCAGCAGCCCCTGGGCAGCAGCAGTGGCCAGTGGACTCCTCTTGGGCCAAAACAGCTTTCCCGGCCACCATCAGCCAGAGTCTGGAGGGGCGGGCTGCTCTTTGGCGCTCCTTTCCCACTGCAGCGGAAGGGCTGAGTGTCAGAGGAGGAAGCTGGGCTGTGAAGAATGCTGTTGCTTCCATGGAGCCATCGAGGACAGAAAGATCATCCTGAAGTTGTGCCTGGAACTATTGCATGACCTGAGCAGTGTCACACACTGTCCCTAAGGTCCCCTAAATAAAAGTTGGGTCTCACATGCCCCCTTAATGGGACTTTGCACTCCCTGGGAGAGGAACCACACCCGCCTAGCCCCAGAGGTTTTCGAAAGGGCCCCTGCCGTAGGCCAAGGCGTTGAAGATCTAGGGCAGGCACTGTGGCTTGGCAGTGACAGTGCATTTGGCACTCGGGGCCTGAGTCCCAGTTGATGGTGAGTGGTAAAGCCTGTGAGCTGTCCCCTCTGTCAGATCCCAGTAATGAAGTTTCATGAGGCCATCTTGAGGAATCAGGAAGATGACTGATGCAAAAGCCTTCTAAACTAAAGTGCTCTGCAAGCGTTTGCTGTTGGCCACTCCAGTTTCTTTTTGTTTTGGACTGGAGAGAAGCAAACTATAGAAATGCCAGAATCAGCCAGGGTCATGGGAGTTGGTGACAGCCAGGGACACACATACCCCCAATTAGGGGCTTTCTGGCACCGTGGGAGTGGGAGACTGAGGCAGGCCTTTCTCTGCCATCCTTCATTGTCCCCTGGGGCCCTCAGCCCTGTCGCTGAGCTGCCCAGTTGAAGGAGGAGTGAGCAGGCCATGGGGCCTGGGAGAGAACAGCAGGGAGCCCTGAGCTGAGAGCGCTGCTCACTTAGAAGTTGGGTCAGGGGACTTAATTCCCTGCGCGTTAGTTTACTGCAGTGTAAGGTGGCGCCTGCCACCGAGGATGGTTCTGTGGACACGGGGTCCTGGGCCTAAGGACCCAGGTGGTTTCTGACTGTCCAAACGGCTCTGTCCACATCCTCTGCCCCCCCACCCATGAAACCCCTGCCCCCTTCCACAGTTCAGGTCGTGAGCCATGACATCGTGGTCTGTCCAGTCTGCGCACTGGGAACCTGCACTGCCTCACCCCATGGGTCACGTCAGGAGCCGCTCCATCCCCAGTGCTACAGCCTTAGCTCAAGGGCTCCTCCCTCATGCTGCACACCGCTCCTGCCTCCCCCTGTGCTGCCTCAGTTTCCCACACCATCCACACCAGCAGTCACCTCCCCAGCCCTCGCCATGTCACGCAGTCTAGCAAGGTCTAGATTTCATGGCATGCAAGGCTGCCAGTTTATTGCCTCTATTCTCACCCTCTCTGTCCCCTTTTCCCATTTTCTCCTGTTCTTTTCCTTACTGTGCCACCCTTTTACCATTCCATACCCTTGTACATGTACCTTCAGTGTGGAGCTTTTTTTTTTTCCTCCTTTCCATACTAGAGAGCGAACTCAGGACCTGTGCACTGAGCTACATCCCTAACCCTTTTGAGACAAGAGCTCACTGAGTTGCCCAGGCTGGGCTCCAACTTGCAATCCTCCTGCCTCAGCCTCCCAGAGTGTGGGGATTATAGAGATAGGCCACCACCCTGGCGGGGCTCAGGTTTTCATAATCCCTTTGTGACTCCCCCAGGCAGCTGTCTGCACCTTTCTCAGTGCTCCCAGCACTCTTGCCTCTAGGAGAACATTTTACTGCCTTGTGACTTTGGCCCACACACTGGTGACCAAGATCACTAGTGTCTCCTTGTGAGCAAAGACAAAACAGTCCTAAGACACGAAATGCCCCAGGTCCTAGTGGAGATAAGTACTCAGGTGATGGGGGATGGAAGGAGAGGTTAGCCACTCATCACCTAAAGTTGAGCTCCCTGGACTCAGGCTGACCCTCCCTGTCCCAAGGCACCGCCCTACTCAAATCCTCTACAGCTTGCTTCCAAAGGCCCACTGCAGACTGGCCATGTGCAGGCGATACGGGACCTCCATGATAGGGACAGAGGGCTCATTACTCTCTCTCATCTCATCTTGGTTTTGGTTTGTTTTTGTTTTGCTTTTTTGAGTACTGGGGATTAACTCAGGGCCTTGCACTTGCTAGGCAAGCACTGTACCACTGAGCTAAATCCCCAAGCCCCCGTCTTGGCTTTTGAGATGGGATCTCACGTTGTCACCCAGGCTGACTCCAAACTCCTAGGCTCAGGTGATCTCGCCTCAGCTTCCCAAGCGTCTGCGGCTCCAGGTACAAGCTGCCGTACTTGTCTTTCATTTTGTGTATGTTTGGAAAGCTCTATAGTAAAATGTTGAAAGGGTTATTGAGTCAGCATAAAAAAATGAGAAAGAGCCAGGCCTAGTGGCACCCACTTGTAATCCCAGCACTCAGGAGGCTGAGGCAGGAGAATCGCCACGAGTTCGTGCCAGCTTGGCCTACACAGTGAGTTCAAGGCCAACCTGAACTATATAGTGAGACCTTGTCTCAAAGCAACAACAACAAAAATACTCCACAGACAAATTTGCAATATTCTTTGGGAGAGATTAAATGAAAAGGGGGAAAAGATGGCAAGGTGCAGGACCCTGCCCATAATATGCCTCCTTTTGTATAAGAAACGGAGAAAATATGAAAAAAGAAGTAATACAGAAAAACAACACAAGAATAAGATCAAAGAAATGAGGACTGAGGGTGTAGCTCAGAGGTAGAGGCCATATCTCACAAGTGCAAGGCCCTGGGTTCAATCCCCACATTAATAGGCCGGGGATTTAGCTCAGTGGTTAGAGTGTTTGCCTAGCAAGCACAAGGCCCTGAGTTCAATCCCTGGCACCACAAAAAAATAAATAAAATAAAAATATATATATATT
Organism: Hystrix cristata; assembly: GCA_004026905.1. Lineage (NCBI taxonomy): Eukaryota > Metazoa > Chordata > Mammalia > Rodentia > Hystricidae > Hystrix > Hystrix cristata. The sequence continues at coordinate 33,803 of PVJO010007922.1, read as the reverse complement.
TCCTATTTTATCGATTGGAAGGCTCTGGAAGCATTGCATACACATGTAGCACCTAGACCTTCATTCCCCGCTAACAGGAACAGGGCTCCTTGAGGAGTGGCTGATCTCAGTATCTAAATGGGACTAGGACAGTTTGTTCCAGAAAGCAAGGAACATTGACAAGCATTTCAAAAGGTCTGTTTTGACAAGATCTTCCAGTGATCAAACTTGATTAAATTTGTATGGGTGTATTTCCAGCACTTGGGAGGCTGAGGCAGTAGGATAAAGAGTGAGACCCTGTCTCAAAAAAAAAAAAAAAAATGTAATATAAACTGTTGAGTAAATAAAGATCTATTCATCTGTAGTGATATTTGAAAAAAACAGAAAAATGTGTATTTGCCACCATTAGAATTGAATGTATCAGCTCCTTATTATGAAATTGATAATTAAAATAATTCCCTCTTGTACACTATTGATGTCATTGTGAAATGCTACAACTGCTATGGGGGGCTGGGGATTTAGCTCAGCGGTTAAAGTGCTTGCCTTGCAACCACAAGGACCCGAGTTCGATCCCCAGCACCAAAAAAAAAAAAAAAAAAAAAAACATACAACTGCTATGGAAAACAATATGGTTGCCCCAAAAAAATTAAAAATAGAACTTCCATATGACCCAGCAATGCTGCTTCTGGGTACGTATCTAAAACAATCAGGGCTGAGGATTTAGCTCAGTGGTTAGAGCGCTTGCCTTGCAAGCATAAGGCCCTGAGTTCAATCCCCACTACCACCAAAAAAAAGAATTCACTAAAATAATCAAAGGCAGAATCTCAAAGAGATATTTGCACACCCCTGTTCATAGTAGCATTATGCACAATAACCAAGAGGTGGAAGCAATCCAAATGTTGATCAGCAGATAAATAGGTAAACAAAAGGTGGTGGATACATAGAACAGACTGTTGTTATCAGCCTTAAAAAGCAAGGAAGCAAATAAACCTTTCTTCCCCTACAAAAGAAAAAAGAAAAAAAAAGGAAATCCTGCTACACACTTAAGCATGAATGAACCATGAGGGCATTATGCTAAGTGAAATTAGTCAATCATAATGAGATAAATACTGTGATTCCATTTACATGAGGTATGTAGAGTTAGCAAATTTGCAGAGACCAAGAGTAAAAGGGTAGCTACTAGAGACTGGGGGAAGAGTGAAATGGAGAATTGTTTAATGGATACAGAATAAAAAAGTTCTGAAATTCTGTTGTACCACATTATAAATGACTTAACATTTATTAACTATATCCTTAGATTTTTTTTTCTTTTTTTGTGTGTCAGTGCTGGGGATCAAACTCATGGCCTTGAGCTTGCTAGGCAAGCACTCTGCCACTTGAGCTAAATCCCCAACCCCAACTATACCCTTAGAAAATTTTAAAATGAAGCCAGGCCAAGTAGTGCCTACCTGTAATCCCAGGACTTGGAAGGCTGAGGCAGGGGGGTCGCTGCCAGTTCAAGGCCACAATGAACTATATCACAAGACCCTGTCTGAAAAAAAAAATTTTTTTTTTTTTTTTTTTTTTGGTGCTGGGATCGAACTCAGGGCCTTAGGCTTGCTAGGCAAGCACTCTAACCACTGGGCTAAATCCCCAGCCCCCCCAAAAAAATTTTTAATGAAAAAATAAGGTTAAAATGGTAAATATTGGGGGCTGGGGATTTAGCCCTGAGTTCCATCCCCAGCACCAAAACAAAAAAGTAAATTTTCCTAGGCATGGTGGTACAAACCTATAATCCCAGCACTCTAGAGGCTGACGCAGGAGGATTACCAGTTGAAACCCAACCTGGACAATTTAGTGACTTAGCAAAACTCCATCTCAAAATTTAAAAAAGGGCTGAGGATGTAGCTCAGTGTAAAGGCCCTAGGTTCAAACCCCAGTACCAATTTTTAAAAAATTAGTTCAGGCCAGAATCACCAATGGGTGCCAAAACCATTCAGTCAAGATTTGCTGAGCAATGAGCAGGGTACAAAGCATTATCACCCCCTCTAGATTACTTTTAATCACAAAGCGACAAATGGTATTTTTCCATTGGTAGGAATGGCAGTCATTTCCTGTCCCAAATGATCGGCTTGAATGCCCTGACAGTGAAGCAGCCAACATCAGGTGCCACCTATGACCAGCCTTGCCAAAAATGTGTAACTTACATTCAGTTGGACTCTTAGACCCAAACTCTGAGAGGGAGCTGGGCGTGGTGGTGCACATCTGTAATCCCAGCACTTGGGAAGCCGAGGCAGGAGGATCAATGCAAATTCAAGACCAGCCTCGGCTACATAGTGAGTTTGAGGCCAGCCTAGACTACACGGCGAGACCCTGTCGCAAAAAACCACTCTCAGAGGGCTAAGAGAACAAATCCAATGAACCATGGGGAAGTAATCAGATAAGCACAGAAAGTGGGGCATTCTATGGGACAGTGGGTGTCTGTCTCTCTCTCTCTCTTTTTTAAATGGATGTCTCTCTTTTTTTTTTTTTTTTTTTTTTGTGGTGCCGGGGATCAAACTCAGGTCCTTGTGCTTGCAAGACAAGCACTCTAATCACTGAGCTAAATCCCCAGCCCCTTAAATGGATGTCTCTTTAAAAGGTCAGTGTGTGCCGGGTGTGGTGACACATGCCCATAATCTCAGTGCTTGGGAGGCTGAGGCAGGATGATCCACTGAGTTCCAGGCCAGCCTGGGCTATGGACATAGTGCGTTCAAAGCCAATCTGAACTACATAGCAAGACTCAGTCTCAAAATAAAATAATAAAAGGGGCCAGGGATTTAGCTCAGTGGTTAGAGTACTTGCCTTGCAAGCACAAGGCCCTGAGTTCAATCCCCGGTACCAAAAAAAAAAAAAAATAAATAAAATAAAATAAAATAATAAAAGGTCAATGTGTAAAGAAGGCTAAATTTGAGTCTTTAATTAGAAAATGGATGCGCCTTGAGACCATAATGTTAAGTAAGTCAGACACACAAGCTTAAATATCACATAGTTTTTCTTATATGAGAAACTGAAAGTATTGATATATTAAAAACAAAATTAAAAAATAAGTAATAGGAAATAGGAAAATAGATCTTTTGCAAGTGAGAAGGGGACCAAGAGATGAAGAGGAGGGGAGGGAGGAGAGGGAAAGGGGAAGTATAAAGAATTAAAATGTATTACGTACCTGTTCCAACTCCCCAAGATTATTATGTAGTGCAAACACATACTAACAAAAAGTTTTAAATGAAAATTAAATCAACAAGAATGGAAGGGACCCTAAAACTGAAAATCAAGAGAAATAAATGAATCTAACAAAAAAAAGTCAATGTGAAGAGTGGTGATAGGGAGACTATTTTAGGGTAAGAAGGAGACGGGATGATCAAATGCAATGGGTGTCATGAATTGGACTCAAAATGAAACAGACATTTTGGGATAGATAAAAAAACTTGAATATGGATTAAGAAGATTATTTAATTTGCAAGTTATTGTTAGTTTTCTTAGGTGTGATCAGGTTTTGTTTGTTTGTGTGATACTGGGGATTGAACCCAGGACGTTCACACTGAGCTATGTTTCCAGGCCTTTTTTATTCTGAGACAAATTCTTGCTAAATCACTGACTTGCCTAGGTTGGGTTTAAATTAAAATTGGCTTCCCAACTTTTTTTTGGTCCTGGGGGTCGAACTTTGTGCTTGCAAAGCAAGTACTCTAGCCACTGAGCTAAATCCCCAACCCCCCCAACTTTTTATTTTGAATATTTTCCAACAAACAAAAAAGTTGAAAGACTACAAAAATCACCTTTATTTTTGCCACTTACACTCAGGAGTAACATTTTTGCCACATTTGCTGTATTTATACATTTGCTATAGGTTTACATTTATAATCGTGCTTTATCCCTCAAAACTCTAGCATGTATCTCCCAAGGACAGCCTCATCCATCACACAGTCTCAAGAGCCCAATCACAAGCCTGGTATGGTAGCCCATACTTGTATTCCCGGCGTTCTGGGAGGCTGAGGCAGGAGGACTGCTGCAAGTTCGAGGCCACCCTGGGCTACACTGTGAGTTCAGGCCCAGCTTGAACTGCATAGCTTGGTACTTGGGTCCTCTTTCTTTCTTTCCTTTTCTTTCTTTGTTTTTCTTTTCTTTTCTTTTCTTTTTTTTTTTTTTTTTTTTTTTTTTTTTTTTTTTTTTTTTTTTTTTTTTTTTTTTTTGCTTTGGTGTGGTTTTGTTTTTGTTTTTTGAGACACGGTCTAGCTATGTAGTTCAAGCTGAATTTGAATTCAGTATGTAGCCCAGTCTGGCCTCAAAATCTCTGTGATCCTCCTGCCTCAGCCTCCTGAGTGCCAGGATTACAGGCATGTGTCACCATGCCTAACCTTGGGTCCTCTTTCTAGGATGGTGCCACAGTCCCCCATCTACAGTGGGGTGTATAACCCCCCCAGTCCCCAGGGGATGGTGGTGGAATCACAGGCACTCAGCCTGGCCGGGTTTGACTGCTCTCTCAGCTCTGCCTCTGTGGTCCTATTTTCCAGAGTAGCTTGCTGGAGCTACCTGCTGGAGTGGCTTGGGTCCACAAGGCACTGTGCTGGCCTGGCACACACAGACCTAGCAGTGCAGCTACACTGGCCTCTTCCACAGTGCCACAAATCCAGGGGCTGGCCTCTCTGAGCACCAGCCTGTGCAGAACAACTCTCAGACGCCAGTCAGCCAGGAGTGGACTGTGGCTCCTGCTTCTGTGGTGAGTGCTCCAGTCAGGCCAAGAGCTGGCCACACACGGATCTGACTACAGCTGTGAACGCAGGGCTCAGAGAGGCCGTGTGACAGCCCTGTTCAATTCAGCCACTTCAGGAGCTGGGGATTTGGCTCAGTGGTTTGAGTGTTTGCCTTACAAGCACAAGGCCCTGAGTTCGATCCCCAGCACCAAACAAAACAAAACAAAAAACCCAATTCTCAGCCACTTCTACTGAACATCTGCTGTATGCCAGCACTGTGCTGGGGGCTGGGGATTAAAAAAATGTGCTAAACTGGGTGTGGTAATGCACACCCATAATCCCAGCACTCTTCAAGGCCGAGGCGGGAAGATCACAAATTCGAGCCTAGTTTGGGTAATTTAGTTATTTAGTGAGACCCTGTCTCAAAAACGAAGGGGTGAAAAAAAGTGCAAGGGGTTTGAGTCAGTAGATAATGTATCTCGGTAGCATGCCGGGGGCCCAGGTTTGATCCCTAGCACCATGTTTAAAAAAAAAAAAAAAGCCATGCCTCAAGGACTGTGAGGACACGGGGTGTGGCGGTCAAGGGAGGAGCGCGGGACATCAGCACAGTGTCTTCATGCTGAGGGCCCAGCGTGACCCCGAAGCTTGGTGGGCTCGCAGCCCCAGGATTTGGGGAGGGCTGTGTCTAGCAGAGCCTGGAGAGGAGAGGAGTGAACTGGGGTCTTGCAGCTGCTCGACGGGCTCGGCTTGAACCCTGGCTCCCGGTGCCCAGGTAATAGTGACAGCAGCGCTTGAGGGACCGCCAAGGACCGAGTGGAAACGTCAGTAACGGAAACCAGCCTGCTAAGAACAAGTGTAACAAACATCGGCACTGGCCCCATGAGGAGGGCTGTTATCCACACGGTACGGAGGTTTCGGGAGCTGGCTCAGGGCGCACGGGGGACCCAGCCTTTGCTCCGCGCCGCCTCCCGAAGCAGGGGGCGGGAGAGGCCGAGAGGACCCGGTGAACAGCGGATCAGGGCTCCCGACGGGCTCGGCACCATCCCCGGGCGGCGCGGGGCGGAGCGGGGTGAGCGCGCCCCTGATGGCGTCGGGGACGCGGCGTGGATCGCTGCCCGGGTCCGTGCGAGACCGCCCCCACCCGGGACCGCGGGACCCGGGCGGGCGGGCAGCCTGGAGGGGGGGAGGCCGGCGCCGGGCTGGCTCCTCCCCCGGGTCTCGCCGCGCGGCCGGGGGCGCGGGGCCGGCGCCGCGGGAGCCGCAGCCCTTTCCGGGGGGCGGGCCTGGCGGCTGGCGGCGCCCCGGCTCCTGCCCCGACAGGTGCGCGCCGCGCGCAGGAATGCGGCCCGCCTGACTCACCGCGCGCCCGTCCTACCTGCGCCGCCCGCCCCATAAAGCGCTGGCCGCCCGCCGCCCGCCGCCCGCCCCCCGGACCGCGCGTCCCGTCCCGTCCCGTCCCGTCCGCTCCGCGCGCCATAGCTCGACCGCCCAGCCGCAGCTCGGCGCGCAGGGCGCGAGTGCCCCGAGGTAGGTGCGGCGCCGGGCGCGGGGCAGGGCGGGGAGCCGGGCGCAGGGACGGAGGGCGGGCGGCACAGGCCGCGCTCGCCCACCCCGGTGCCCGAGGGCTCCAGGGCGGGCCAGGAAAGTGAGTGCCCACCCCAGCCTGGCGGCCCAGCGACGGCTAATTGACTCGTCTCCTCTTCCTGGAGACTGGCAGGTCCCTCTGCTCTTGCGGCCCGGGGTAGGCGCCCAGCCTGCAGGGTGTGCCCAGGGGGCAGCTCGGAGCAGAGGGCAGGGGAGACGAGGAGGATGGTGGCCGTCAGATCTCCCTCCTAGAGGAGGGCGTTAGGTGGGTTTTCCAGAAAAGTGAGCAGAGGCCTGGCCTCCACAGGCCTGCTGGGCTGCACCTCTGTAAGTTTTGCAAAGAAGGTTGGGAGGAAAGCACCCTCCCCGTTGGGCTGGGCAGGGCCTTCTGTGTGGTGCCACAGTCCATCCGGGAGTGGAGAGTCCCTGATTTCCTTCTCTCGGGCAGCCACCTGCCTCCTCAGCTCCTGAGGTAGGCCTTTCCTCCGGTTAGCTCTCCTGGCCTCACCGCCCCAGGTCTGTGCTGCCACTGTAACCTCTGCCCCACAGCCGCTGGGGTGGCCCTCTGGCCATCACTGTGGCCCAGGGGACTCCAGATGGCCGCCAAGGGCAGGGACCAGGCTGTTCCTCCTCTCCCAGGGCCTTGCTACACCCTGAGCACAGGACCCAACTCAGGTGGCATGGTCGTTTTAGCCTTCAATGGAGCTTGAATTGAAGGCCGAGTCTCCATTCTTGAGGACAGAGGAGAGATGGGACAGCAGAGGGGCAGCAAGGAAAGGGTGTCTGTGTCTTTAGCCTTTATTTCCTGTGGGTGACCCCGAGGGTTAGGGCCTGGGGCCCCCAGGTGTGGGGAGGAGAAAGCAGGAGGGGAGAGAGCTCAGAGGGGCAGTGTGGGTGAGCCCCAGGGTCTTGCGGGGAGGCCCTGGGCCTGTGGGCAGGCTTGGGACGTGTGTCCGTGGGGTGTCCTTGTGGGGAAGGATGCATATGCAGCCACGGGTGGCAGGCACATACTCCGGGGACCCGGCTAGTTCTAAAGTCCCAGCTGCCTGGTGGGACCAGGGCAACCCGGAATGTGTGTGTGTTGTGTGCTTAGCCCAGCCTGTCATAGCCACATATTCAAAAAAAACCCCCAAATCTTCAACTTTTATGATAATGCTCATTGTTTCTATATTGGCAACTGTTTTTAAAACTTTTTAAACACAAGCTGAGTCAAAAAACAAAAACAAAAACACACCACACTGACTGCCTGTATGGCCCCCTAACTGCCATTTTCTAGCCTCCGAGTAGAGGTTCAAGGCTGGGTCTGCACTGCTCGAGTCCCCACCAGGCCCTCCGTGTGATGGTGGCAGGATGGGGAAGTCCTACAGCCTTTCGTGTATTGACTGTTGTCTGGGAAATGAGCACAGGCAAGCCTGTCCCCACTGGGTTTCTGTGTGTGGATTTGGTGGCAATCTGGTATATAAAGTACAGGCACATGTTGTTGTCTTGGCCCCATGTCAGCCCTGTGTGCCGGCCTGTGGACACAGGCGCGGAGAGCGGGGCTTGGCCCTCCAGTGCCCATACCTGCCTGGGTAATGGTGCCTGAGGGAGGCTAATTGTGCAGCTTGCATTATGTAGCATGTGGGTGTGGTGCCTACGCCCCGAGGCTGCAAGAAAGTCATTTCCCCTGGAATCCCTCCTCGCTGACTCAGGGCGCCCTTCTGAGCCGCTGCCCCAGTAGGAAGCCTTCTCCCTGCTGCCAGTGCCACTGTGGCTCTGTCTCCTTGGGCCCATGCCTCGGCCGGAGGTGGGCAGTGCCTTCCTGCCCTTTGCTGGAGCAAAGCCTCTCCAGCACTCCAGGGGACCTCAGCCTGCAGGCCTCGGGCCTGCCCCTGCCCCACAAGCAGAAGGCTGAGAAAAGAGTAGAGGAAGAGGGCCAGTGGGCATGTTATTGTCTGGGCCCAGGGAAAGGTGAGCCTAGAAAAAGAGGTGTGACCCTGGCCTTTGCTGTCTGCTCTGTGGGCCCCAAGTGACTCTGTGTCCAGCTTCTTTCCCAAGGCTTCAGGTCACTCAAAAAGGCCTCCAGGATCCCTGGGCCCTCTCCGGAGGTCATTGATGAGTTGGGATGGCTCAAAACTGAACCAAAGGCCACCAGGGGATCCTGGAGGCTGCCACTATGCAGGTGAATGGGTGGGATGTTCTGGGCCAAACCGTGGAGGGTTCTTGAAAACCCAACTCTGAGGCCGGTACAGAGAGGAGGAAGGGCAAGGCCCAGATTCCACCCAGATGGGCCAGTGGGCAGCCAGCCCAGTGTAGTGAGGCCTCGCCCCATCCCCATGCCCTAGATATTGGGGTAGGGCCCCTCTCCTTCAGTCCTTGCACCCTCACAAAGGGCAAGTAGAGCCAAGCACAGTGGTGCAAGCCTGTAATCCCAGCATTTGGGAGACTGAGGCAGGAGGATTGCAACAAGCTCATGATCAACCTGGGCTGCATAGTGAGTTCAAGGCTAGCCCGAACTACAAAGCAAGACCCTGTCTCAAGTGGGCAGAGAACAGAGCCAGGCCGGGCTCCTCTCCAGGTGGCCTCTTCTTTGGATATCCTTATCCCTGCCAAGCCTGACCCAGGCTCACTGAGGTGTGAAGGGCAAAGGCAGAATGGGCCTCGCCCTGCTTCTGGGAGACGAGCACGAGGTCTAGCACCGGGCAGGCTGGTAGCCCAGAGCCCTCAAAGGCCAGAGAGGGCTCTCTAAGCAGGGTGCAGGCGTGCAGGGCATCGAGCCCCTCAGGAATGGTGAGAAGGTGTGGTGGAGAAGGCAGGAGTCACGTCCCCAGGGCCTGCCCTTCACAGCAGAGCGACCTTGGTACCCACCCAGCCCTCGGAGCCCCTGTGCATGGGGATGGCCCTGTCCCTTCTGCAGTGTGGATGGGGATTCTGTGAGCTCAGGGTGCCCACCAGCACTGTAGGGGCGTCATGCGTCTATTGCTGTGGTTCCGCAGGTGGAAGAGGATGGTAGGGCCATATCCCAGCCCATGGGCCAAGGTGCTGCTGGCAGCCCTGCTGAGCGTCAGCCTTCTGGGGAACACAGGTGAGTCCCTGCCATGCCCCCTGGGCTGAGTACCACCCTCAAGGTGTTGCCATCACACCAGAACTCGCCCAGACCCTCCCTCAACTCCACAAAGGACCACGGCACGCTTCCAGGGCTGGGGAAGTTGAGGCTCTGGGGCATCAGCACAGCACGTGGAAAGCCCTGCTGCGTGGCCAGGAGAGGAAAGGAGACAGGCTAGAGGAGGAAGGAACAGGAGAGAGCCGAGACCTCAGGGCAGCAGCTGTGGCGGCCACAGTAGAGCTGAAAGTTTTATAGGAATTTGAAGGAGACTGTTCTCTGAACGTCCCCAGTTGGCAGATGGCTGGAGCCAGCTCCTACCGATTAAATTTTCCCTGTCCAGCTGAGTGCGGTGGTGTGTGCCTGTAGACCAGCTGCTGGGGAGGCTGAGGTGGGAGGATTGCTTGAGCCCAGGAGTTTAAGGCCAGCCTGGGCAACACAGCCAGACTTCATCTAAGAACGTAAAGCTGGATGTGGTGGTCCACTCCTGTATTCTCAGCACTCTGGGAGGCTGAGGCAGGAGGATCACAAGTTCAAGTCCAGCCCAGGCAGCTGAGTGACTTAGCGAGACACTGTCTCAAAATAAAAATTACCCACGGGCTGGGGATGTAGCTCAGTGTGAAGGTCCTGGGTTCAATCCCCAATACCACACACACACATATGTGGGCCTGAGCTACACAGCAAGGCCCTATCTCAACAAACCATAAATAAAATAAAATAAAATGTCCCTGTCAGTTGAGGTTGTGGTGAGAGCTGAGTTAGAATCACAGTGAGGCCTACTATGTGCACTGGTGCGAACAGTTCATGGTCTCTGGGGCTTCAGGCAATGGGGCACTAGTCCGTGTTTAACAACAGATCAGGTGAGGGAGGGAAAGGCCTTCCATGCTTCCCACCATGGTCTGTTGTGAGCTATATTCATTCACCTACTGAGGACCTAGCATGTGCAGAGCCTTTGCTAGGTGATAAACAAAACAGACACAGCCACCTTGACCGCAGTGGAGATTCAGAGGATACATCAGTCCCATGGCAATTATGCCAGGAAGCCCAGGTAAAGGGCAGCGTACCCTGGGTGCCTTCTAGGTTTATCTCGAACTCATGATCCTCCTGCCTCGGCCTACTGAATCCTGGGATTATAGGCATGTGACATCATGCCTAGATTTATTTTTGTTTTTGAGATGAGGTGTCTCTTACTGTGTTGCCCAGGCTGGTCTTGGACTCCTGGACTTCTGGGTAAGAAGGAGCGTTTACAGGACCTGAGGAGCTGGGGGGTGGGGGAGCGTTCCAGCCAGCGTGTGGCCACACCCCAGTCTCAGCCCCACCATCCTTCCCTCCAGACTGGAGTGCAAAGTCCCAGGTTTGAAGCCGGGCTCTGCTTGCTCCTAGCTGTGCTGCCTGGGGCCGGCCATTGTTCTCCTCTGTACAATCGGGAGAGACCCCCAGCAATCCCCGGTGCAGGCACAAGTAGGAAAGGGTGTGGTCTCCAGGGAGGCCTCTCCCAGTGAGGCATCCACCCGTCTCTGCCCACAGCCAACCGCTGCAAGAGGGCGCAGGTGACGCGCTGCACTGAGTGTATACGTGTGGACAAAGACTGCGCCTACTGCACGGATGAGGTGAGCCACTCCGGGCTGGACCCACCTTCTTGAGCCTGGGACAAGCCCAGACCACCGCCTGACTGGACACCTGCCTCACCATGCCCCACCTCTGGCTCTGGCCAGCCCCACCCTAGCCACCCCTTCAACCCAGGCCTGGCTCAGGTAGATGTGGGAGAAGAGGCAGTCATCAAAAATATGCGGATGCGGAACTGGGGATTTAGCTCAGTGGTAGAGCGCTTGCCTGGCAAGCACAAGGCCCTGAGTTCGATCTCCAGCACCAAAAAACAAAAAGAAAAACAAAAAGTGTCTGGATGCCCATAGACACAGTGGTACACACCTATAATCCCAGTACTCTGGGAAGCTGAGGCAGGAGGATCTCGACTTTGAGCCCACTAAATCCTACCTCAAAATTTAAAAAAAAAAAAATTTTAAAGGGCTGGGAATGTAGCTAACTGCAAAAGGCCCTGGGTTCAGTCCCCAGTACCCCACGCCACCCCAGCCGCCACAAAATAGGGGGAAAATAGATGTGGGGCTGAGACAGCCAGGGAATGGTCGCTGCCCCCACTGACTCCATCTACTTCTGGCCAGATGTTCAAGGAGCGGCGCTGCAACACCCAGGCTGAGTTGCTAGCTGCAGGCTGCAGGCTGGAAAGCATGGTGGTCATGGAGAGCAGCTTCGAGATCACAGAGGTACCTCGAGTAGATCAACGTCTGGACTCCCTGTGCCCGAGGCTGGCTGGTTACTGGAGCCACACAGCTACTTGGCACGACCTGAGAGGTTCCCCTCAGGTCTCTGGAGCAGCCCCCAACCAGCTGTCCCTCTCTCCTGGGTGCAGGAGACCCGCATCGACACCACACTGCACCGCAGCCAGGTGTCCCCCCAGGCCCTGAGAGTCCGCCTGCGGCCAGGTGAGGAGCGGCACTTTGAGGTGGAGGTGTTTGAGCCTCTGGAGAGCCCTGTGGACCTGTACATCCTCATGGACTTCTCCAACTCCATGTCCGATGACCTGGATAACCTCAAGCAGATGGGACAGAAGCTAGGTACGGCTGGGCCCGCGTGGAGGATAACACGGTGGGATGGGAAGCTAACCAGCTTGGTCAGGAGGCTGCAGCCACCCCACGAGGAAAGATAGGAACATCCAAGGCCCCCAGAATTCCAACCCCATTCTCCGGAGAGGGTCCCGCCAGCCCTCACTGACCACTGTGTAGCACAGACCATCTGGCTGTGACAAGGAGGGCACCCTCTGCCACAGCACCATGGACGTGTTGGTTCTGCAGATGGCACTGGGCTCAGTCCCCCAGGTGTCCTGATACTTGCTTGATGCGTAACTCTAGGTCCCCCGAGTCCCATTTCCCTCTTCTGTCAATAGGGACGGGTGCTACTGGGAGCACGAACTGATGTCCAGTGTGCAGAGTGTTAACAAGAGGAGGCGTTTCTCCCATTCCCTCCTTTCTGAGCCAGCGCAGGGCCCCCCGTGTCTATGTGGGGCCACTGGGGCTCAGCCGTCCCCCCTTTCTCCTGCTGATGCCCAGCCACAGTCCTGAGTCAGCTCACCAGCGACTACACTATTGGATTTGGCAAGTTTGTGGACAAAGTCAGCGTCCCTCAGACGGACATGAGGCCTGAGAAGTGAGTGACCCAAGGGGCCCCTGGTGGGCAGGTGGCTCTCCTCCTTTCCTGCTGGCACTTGGAGTTCCCCACTGGTTGAAATGGGTGGCAGACATTGGTTTGCATATGGCTTTCCCCTTCCTGTCTTTCTCTCTCCCACCTCTCCCAGGCTGAAGGAGCCCTGGCCCAACAGCGACCCCCCCTTCTCCTTCAAGAACGTCATCAGCCTGACGGAGGACGTGGAAGAGTTTAGGGATAAGCTGCAGGGCGAGCGGATCTCAGGCAACCTGGACGCCCCTGAAGGTGGCTTCGATGCCATCCTGCAGACGGCCGTGTGCACGGTGCGCACCGGGAGGGCCTTGCTAGCCTGAGCCCCGGTGGCTGCTTCATGACAAGGGCATGAGCTGCCCACTGGCCTGCCCTGACTCCAGGCCCAGAAGCCCCCGAGGGGACGCCCAGTGACCCTCATCCCCTGAGCCTAACTCAGACCTCCGAGTGCCCTTCAATTCCAATCTAGGGGGTTTTTTGTTGTTGTTTACAGTACTAGAGATTGACCCAGGGCTTTTTCTGTTTGTTTTTTGTTTTTTGAGACAAAGTCTTGCTATGTAGCCCAGGCTGGCCTCAACCTTGCAGTGCTCTTCCTGCCTCAGCCTCCCAGGTGTTGGGATTTATAAGCATGTGGCACCACATCCAGTTTAACCCAGGGCCTTTTCACTGAGCTACAGCCCCAGCCCCAGCCCCAGTTTATATTTTTTTATTTTGCAACAAGTTCTCATTAAATTACCCTGGTTGAGTACAAACTCATGATGCTCCTGCCTCAGCCTCCCAGAGCGCTAGGATTATAGGCATGCACCACCAGTCCAGCTTTTGATGTGCTGGGAGCCAAGGTCCCTGGCCTGAGCAGTCACAGCCTGATTTTTTTTTCTTTTCTTTTTCATTTTTTTTTTTTTTTTGGCGCCGGGGATCGAACTCAGGACCTTCTACTTGGGAGGCAAGCACTGTAACCACTGAGCTAAATCCCCGGCCCTAGTTTTTCTCATTTTGAAAATAACATCCACACAGACAATTTAAAAAACAAAGAATGGAAATCACCTGTAATTTCACCACCATCAAACAGCATCCCCTCAATATCCTGCTTGCGTATTTTGTTCCCTTTTCCTTATTTTATACAGTTAGATCGGTGTACTTGTAGTTCTGATTCTTTTTTTTTTTTTTTTTTTGTGGTGCTGGGGATCGAGCTCAGGGCCTTGCACTCACTAGGCAAGCACTCTAACCACTGAGCTGAATTCCCAACCCCCCCCCCATATATTTTTCTAAAAAATTGCTGTGCCTATTTCAGCCAGTTTTTCATTTAATGTGGTGTTGTACATTTTCCTACTCGGACAGAATATTCTTTTTGTTAGTGTATGTTTGCAATACATAATGAATACATGCATCTGGGGGAATTGGTACATATACATATCACATCTTAATCTTTTTTGCTTCCCCTTCCTCTCTTCTCCCTCCTGTCTCCTGCATCCCTAGATCCCCTACCCATCTCCACAAAGTCTACTTCCCTGGGTTTTTGGGGCACTGGGGCTCTAACTCGGGGCCTTTGTGCTTGTTTGCTAGGCAAGCTCTCCACCACTTGAGCTAAATCCCCAACTCTACCTCCCTGTTTTATATCATCTTTTATTTTGCCTTTTTTAAAATCTAGTTAATTTGGGAGAGAGTGGCTGAGGATTTAGCTCAGTGGTTAGAGTGTTTGCCTTGCAAGCACAAGGCCCTGAGTTCGATTCCCAGCACCAAAAAAAAAAAAAAAAAGTTTGGGGGAGAGTTTTTTAAAATTTTGCTCTTTATATTATTTATACTTTGGGTTTCTCATATAAGAGAAACAATTCGATATTAACTTTATGTGTCTGATTTTTTTCACTTAGTATTTTGATCTCAAGGTGCATCCATTTTCCTACAGATAACTCAAATTTATCCTTTATGACAGAGTGGTACTCCACTGTGTATATGTAACACATTTCATGTTCTGTATTGGTTCATTTATTATTGAGCATGTAGGATATAGGCTGCTTATGCAGTCAGAATATTCTTGCAGAATGGTTAAGTCTTGCAGGGAGGGGCAGGCTGAAGAATCTGGCTCAAATCTTGAGTGGCGCCCGCTGTGTGCCCACACGTGGTGTGTCCATTGCCCCTTCCCCCATCACTACTGACTTTCTGGTTTTCACTGTCATCACTCGCATGCTATCACGTGCACCTTTCATGGTTTGGGCCCTGCTTCCCCTATCCTCCGTGACACTGGGATGCAGGCAGCCTGCTCACCGGTGTGCCCCCCGTGTCTTCCCCAGAGGGACATCGGTTGGCGCCCTGACAGCACCCACATGCTGGTATTCTCCACCGAGTCAGCCTTTCACTATGAGGCCGACGGTGCCAACGTGCTGGCCGGCATAATGAGCCGCAATGACGAGAAGTGCCACCTGGATGCCACAGGCACCTACACCCAGTACAAGACACAAGACTACCCGTCGGTGCCCACATTGGTGCGCCTGCTTGCCAAGCACAACATCATCCCCATCTTCGCCGTCACCAACTACTCCTACAGCTATTATGAGGTGCAGGGTCCATGCCCCACTGGGAGAGGGCGCAGGGAGTGGGTCCACGGAACCTCTCAGACGCCCATTCCTCCCCTCCTTCCCTCTATCATTCCCTCCCTCCTTCCCCTACTCTTTCCTTCCCAAAGCTTTCAGGCTGCTGAGAGTAGGCCCTGACCCATGCCCATCCCTAACCCAATTCCCAAGCGCCTGGGGGCTAAGAGGGTAGGCTCTGGAACACACTGGTGGGTCCCAGGCCTCAGTTTCCTCAGCTGTAAAGTGGGAATGATCCCAGAGTGTTGTCCAGATTCAAAGAGATACTTAACCCAAGGCCTGGCATTCTGTCCTACAGAAACTTCACACATACTTCCCGGTCTCCTCGCTGGGTGTGCTGCAGGAAGATTCATCCAACATCGTGGACCTGCTGCAGGAGGCCTTCAATGTGAGGGCCAAGTGGGCGAGGAGCACTATGACGTGGTTGAGAAATGGGTCTTGGATGGCCCCCTAAACAGGGTCTCTGGCCATCCCTGGGAGCCTGAGCAGCCCACTCTCATCCCACACCCCACACACATGATCCCTCCATGTGGGCACCAGGGGCAGGAGGGCAGGGGTCCCCCAGACCACTGATCATCTTCCCTCGTTTAGCGCATTCGGTCCAACCTGGACATCCGGGCCCTGGACAGCCCCCGAGGCCTACGGACAGAGGTCACCTCCAAGATGTTCCAGAAGACAGAGACTGGGTCCTTTCACATCAGGCGAGGAGAAGTGGTGCGCTTCTACAGACAGCAGGGTGGGGGGATCTGAAGGGTGGAGTCTTCTGAGGTCAGGCGGACCTGGGTTCAGATCCCCTGGGGTCAGCCCCCGGATGTTCGCAGCGCATTTCTTGGCTTATCCGCGTCTGTGTCCGTATAGTGGGGATGAGTGAGCGCGTCGAGCTTCCGGGGCTGTGGGGATGAGTGAGCAGGCTAACACTACAGAGCTGGAAGAGGCACTTGTTATCGCCACTGTTGTTATGATGACTGCCTGGAAGGAAGGCGTCCTCAGCCCCAAGTCATGGCCAGCAGGGAGCTGGGGATCAGGGACCCAGGCCCACTCTGGAAACCTGAGGGCCGAGGACTTCAGGCACCAGCGGCCCCTGGTCTTCCAGGCAGGACCTGCCTCGACTGATGGCGGGATCCCTGCAGGGAACGTACAACGTGCAGCTGCGGGCCGTGGAGGACGTGGACGGGATACACGTGTGCCAGCTGGCAGAAGAGGACCAGACAGGCAGCATCCACCTGAAGCCCTCCTTCTCTGATGGCCTCTGGATGGACGTGGGCATCATCTGTGATGTGTGCGCCTGCGAGCAGGTACGACACTCAGCCCTGCTAGGTGGGAGGGAGGAGCCGAGCCAAGCACCTGGGCCCCAAGCGGCAGAGCATCCTGAGGACGCACCTCCCCGTGGGCTGTACCCAGGCAGAGGGTGGCCCGAGCGCCCAGCGGCCCTGGTCCGTTCCTTCCATGCACCCAGTTACAATCTCATTCCAGCAAAAAGAGGTGCAGTCAGCTCGCTGCAACTATCGAGGCAACTTCATGTGCGGACACTGTGTGTGCCACGAGGGTTGGTGAGTGGGGGCGGGAACCAGCTCCCCGGAGTCTCCCGCAGGGTCCTGACTCTGGGTGCGCCCTGTACACCCTGCTGCGTTTGGGGCGGTGGGTCACAGAAAGCGCCACAAGAGGTGGATGCCCAGTTGTTGGGCCAATCCAGTTCAAAGCATTTAGGATGGTTTTGATTTAGGATCTTTGGATTTATGATGGTACCAAAGCAATTCACATTCTGGCATTCATTCAGGCTAAGCTAGAATGTTTGCCAGGTTAGGTGTATAAAATGTTTTCAGTTTATAATCATTTTCAATTCGCAATGGACTTATTATGCCATAACCCCTCAGAAGCTGAGGAGCATCTGGACTTGGATAATAGATTAATTACCTCTGTGTATCTCTGGCCAAGGACTATGATGGGGTGGCTGCTGGGGGGGGGGTTTGGATGTTGGGGACAGGCGGGGGGCAACTTAACCACTTTTCACTCCATGCCTTTAGGGTTTTTTTGACTTTTTTTTCCTTTTTTGAGGGAGAGTAGGGACAATGTCTTACCATGTAGTTCAGGCTGGCCTTGAACTCATGGCAGTCCTCCTGCCTCAGCCTCCCAACTGCTGGGATTACAGCTGTGTGCCACCGTGTCCAGCCAGTAAGAACTTTGAAAGATGCTGGCCAGGGCTGATGGCACACACCTGTAATCACAGCTGCTCAGGAGGCTGAGGTAGCAGGATCAAACAGTGAGACCTTGTCTCAGAAAAAAAACAAAGCTATGAGACACCAAGTTTGTCATGACATGAGGCAGGTAAACAGCAAGGAGGGACGCTAAGTGGGTAACCAGGCCCCGAGGCTTGGCTCTTAGCTACTGCTATCTGCATGACTTGGAGCTGCCTCAGCGCTCCCAGAGCCTCAGTTCTACGTCTGTAAAATGGGACAGCAAAAACCCCAGCCTTCCTCCAAGGGGGCTGAGGGGAGGTGGTTGGTTCCTCCCTCAGGATCGGCAAGACCTGCAACTGCTCCACCGGCTCCCTGAGTGACACTCAGCCCTGCGTGCGGGAGGGCGAGGACAAGCCGTGCTCCGGCCGCGGGGAGTGTCAGTGTGGGCGCTGTGTGTGCTACGGTGAAAGCCGATACGAGGGTCACTTCTGCGAGTATGACAACTTCCAGTGCCCCCGAACTTCTGGGTTCCTCTGCAATGGTGAGCTCACATCCAGTGCCAGCGCTGGGGTCTGCAAGGACAACCCTCCCTTTGGGGCCTGGGCTGAGGGCAAGGCCAGAAGCAGGATCCCCACAATGAGGCCCAACACCGCTCCCGCCGCCATGAGTGCCTGCCCCAAGTCCTGCCCCATTCTGGACCTCACTTCCCTCATCTGTGATATCAGTGCCCAAGGCCCCTGCTAGCACAACATCTTCCTCCTGATTTGTCTTTAAGTATAGCATTTTATTTTATTTATTGTGTGTGTGTGGTGCTGGGGATTAGACCCAGGGTCTCAAGCATGCCAGGTAAGTGCTGTACCGCTGAACTACATCCCCAGCCCCCATTCCTCCAGTTTTAAGGCCCTGACTTCCCTGAGGGTCTCTCCAGCAATTCAGATCCATGCCTGTCCCCCACTTTCCACCCTCTCATCTCATCAGAATGGGGACCACCCTGCTCTTCCCACTATGGTTGGCAGGTATATGGGAAGGTGACTGTTCCTCTCTCCAAAGATGCTACAGTTACTAGAATTATTCCAGACTTGGAATTATTCCACCACCATATCCCCACAGGATGTAACACTGTGTTGGACCCAGGTCATGGTCACTTAGCCTGGCCAGGATCATCAGAGCTGGGCAGAGGGCATGACTCAGACAAGGAGGAACATGGAAGCATTTATAGTTGAGGAGGATAAGTGAAAATCCACTCATGGAATACTTACTAAATTCCCACTGTATACTTGCCACTGGAGGTTGAGCCTTGCTTTTCTACCCTTTCCTTCATTCTTATTTTTGTCCACCATTTCTTCTCAGCTGTCCATCCTAGAGTATGGTCAGAGAAAGGGATAACCAGGCATATCTAGAGAAGGGTAGACATGTATGTGGCACAAGTGGAAGTGTGAGAAAGGAGGGGCAGGGAGATGCCTCTGGGGAAAGAGGCAGGACCAGAGGCAGGAGCTTTGGTCCTAGTCCAGGGCAGGACTTTAACCTTTGGACCAAAAGGAGTCATTGATGTTTCAATTTCATTTCCTAAATATTTGTATGTTTGTCTTATATCTAGCTTCTTACGAAATCTAACCATTTATCTGTAGATTCTTCAGCATATCTTGTAAACATTCCTGATACTTACAAATAACGCCAGTTCTTTTTCTTACTTTCTAATACTTGTACATTTTTTCTTACCCACTGCATTGACCAGGATCTATTAGAGGTTCTTAAACAGGGTGACCACATGATGGGATTTGTGTTTTAGATGGTCACTCTGGCTGCAGAGTGGAAGGTAGAAGGCAGGATGGGAAGAAAAAAAAAAAAAAAAAGCAGGATGGAGGGAAGGAGACTCCAAGATAGTGGGGACGAGACGGCCTCTGCCCCTGCCCTCCCACCAGCCCTCCCTAGCAGGTGGGCAGCCTGGACGGCAGGTGCAAATGTGGCTCTCCCCTCCTCACCCTGCTCTGCAGACCGGGGACGTTGCTCCATGGGCCAGTGTGTGTGTGAGCCTGGTTGGACAGGCCGGGGCTGTGACTGTCCCCTCAGCAATGCCACCTGCATCGACAGCAATGGGGTAGGCCTGGGCAGCCAGTGTGGGCAGCAGGGGGGCCCCAGTTGAGACATCCAGTGGAGAAGAAGGAGGGGAGTGGGCAGGGACGGGGCACAGCTGTCTCACTTGTGATCCCTCCCGGTCCAGGGCATCTGTAACGGACGCGGCTACTGTGAGTGTGGCCGCTGTCACTGCAATCGGCAGTCACTCTACACGGACACCACCTGCGAGATCAACTACTCAGCGGTGAGTCCAGAACTGCTGGCATGTGGCAGTGGGAGCCCAGGCACGCGGCAAGATGGGAAGGAGGGGCTGACCCTGGTGCCAGCCCAGCATGTGCCCTCCCGCCCCTCCCAGATCCGCCTGGGCCTCTGTGAAGACCTGCGCTCCTGTGTGCAGTGCCAGGCCTGGGGCACTGGGGAGAAGAAGGGCCGAGTGTGTGAGGAGTGCAGCTTCAGGGTCAAGATGGTGGATGAACTTAAGAAAGGTAAGGGCACAGGCCGAGAGCCAGGATACTGAGAGTGGCAGGGGGACCTTCAGGACAGGAGTGTCCTTTCTCTGGAAAGGGAACTCAAACTCCGAGTTGAGGTCACACATTCTGGACAGGCAGGAACCATAGAACCCAGAGAGGGGACACTGAGCACAATAAAGGGTTGAAAAGTCTGGGCAAGTGTGGTGGTGCCCACTTATAATCCCAGCACTCTGGGAGGCTGAGGCAGGAGGATCGCAATTTCAAAGTCAGCCTGGGCAACTTAGTGAGTGAGACCCTGTCTCAAAGTTTAAAAAAAAAATTTTTTTTTTTAATGGTTGGGGGTATAGCTCCGTGCAAAAGTCCTAAGTTCAGTCATCAGTACCGTAAAAAAGTCCTGGCAAGAGGCAGAGAACCCAGGCAGTGGGCACACTGTTTGGTGGGGGGCACGCAGCTAAGTGTGGGACAGAGCCTGGGGAGGAAGCCCCTGGTGTGGGCAGGGACAGGACCACAGCGGAGAACAGCCCCAGATAGGGCACACGGTAGAGCTGTGAGGTACGCAGCCTCCCCCAGGTCGGGTATACTGGCTGGACACCAAGATTCCAGGCAATGCCCAGTCAGGGAAGTGGGGGAAACAGATTTACAGGTGCGGGTGCTGCCGGCCAGCCCTGGGCAGGGCAGGCCCAGAGAAGGGGGCACCTCCAGGCTTCGGGGGTTTCGGGGTGCCCCGCTGACCGTCTGTGGATGCAGCGGAGGAGGTGGTGGAGTACTGCTCCTTCCGGGACGAGGATGACGACTGCACCTACAGCTACACCGTAGAGGGAGATGGCGTCCCCGGCCCCAACAGCACTGTGCTGGTACACAGGAAGAAGGGTGAGCTGGCGGCGGGTGCGAGGAGCCAGCACCTGTCAGAGCAGGCAGGCGCAGGCACCTCCTCCTCTTCCTCTCTCCTCCCAGACTGCCCGCCGGGCCCGTGGTGGCTCGCCCTGCTCCTCATCCCCCTCCTGCCGCTGCTGGCACTGCTGCTGCTGCTCTGCTGGAAATACTGTGCCTGCTGCAAGGTGAGCCCCCAGCGCACCCCCCATCCCTGCCCCTCAGGTCCCCACCCCCTGGCTCCCCTTCATGGGCCACCCCAAGATTGCAGTCCAGGGAGCCAGACTACCTAGATTCTGATCCCAGGAGTGTGACCTCGAGCAATTTATGTAATTTTTCTATGCCTCCATTTCCTCATCTGTACAATCAGAACTAGTAAAACTGACCTCGAAAAATGGTAGTTCACAGCCTTTCCCCCCACCCAGAGTCTAAATGAGTCAAGTTAGGGAAAGTTCTCAGAAAGAGACTGGCAATCGACTTTTTTTTTTTTTTCGGTAATGGGGATTGAACCCAGGGCCTTCCTGCTGAGTTACATCACCAGGCCCGCAAGCCTTTTTTAAAATCATTTTTTATTTAGAGAGAGGTTCTTACTAAATTGCCCAGGCAAGACTCAGACTTTCACTCCTCCTGCCTCAGCTTCCAAAGTGCTGGAATTACAGGCATATGTCACCACACCCAGCTGCTAAGCACCATTTTAAACCCTGGTTTATTCCCTCCCCTTCCTGATTCTGGCTCCTGAAGACCCCAACAGCAGTGATGATGATCTCTATGAATTTCCCAGGACTCCCGTGAGTCCTAGAGCCCGAGACCGCAGAACAATCTCAGTTACTGGGTCCAACTCTTCCCTCAGTGTGGCTCTGTGTTGTCACAGCACTGTGTGTCTACACAGCTTCATTTTCTCCTCGGTCTCTCCATGAGGTCAGTGGCTCCTCTGTGACAGATGGAGAAACTGAGGCTGGAAGGAACAAGTGATATGTACAAGTCGTCATAAGTGGCCCCAGCCCCTCCCTCCACCAGCCATCATCAGACTGGACCGCAGGAGCGCCTTCCTGGGGTCAGCCTCTTGCTGAGGGCCTGGGAGCCACAACCGGGAAGGCATAATCTGTCTGCCAGTCCAGCCGGGGAGGACAGACCAGAGGCAGGAAAACGTAGAGGACGCGCATGGCACAGATTGTAGGGACATGGGCTGCTCGCTGACCTAACCTCTGGTGTCGTGGGACATTTGTGTGTGTTATGTGCAAAGGGAGTTCAGTATTCAAATATGTTTGAGAAACAGGTTTCTTCTCTGCCGGACTGCTGAGAGCCTTTGATCATAGTGAACCTGCAAGAATGGGGGTGTGGCTGGAGGGGCCCACCTGGCTTGGGGCAGCTGTCCCAGCCCTCACCCCACCCCTTTGTCTCCTAGGCCTGCCTGGGACTCCTGCCTTGCTGCAACAGAGGTACGAGCCGGCACAGGGTGGCGGCAGGGTTGAGCCCTGAGTAGAAAAGTGCGCCGGTTGTGGCTCCAGAGGGCCCTGTGCTGAGGACTCTTCCCCCCCAGGACACATGGTGGGCTTCAAGGAAGATCACTACATGCTGCGGGAGAACCTGATGGCCTCAGACCACCTGGACACACCCATGCTGCGCAGCGGGAACCTCAAGGGGCGTGACATGGTCCGCTGGAAGATTACCAACAACGTGCAGCGACCTGGCTTTGCCACCCACGCTGCCAGCACCAACCCCACGGAGCTGGGTGAGGGCCAGGGCTGGGCGCTGTGACCCTTGGCAGTACCCTTGGACCTTTGGGGACCACTGTTCCAGACTGGGATCACACTGTCCCTGTTTGTTCTACATGTGGGTACAGGCACAGGGCTCAGCCACTTCCGCCTCTTCCTGGTGGCACTGCATGCCCCTAGCCTGGGCATGCTGTGCCTGCCGCCCTCCATGGGCTAGTCATCGCCCTACCCTGTCCTAGCATGGTTCCCAGAGGGGTGCTTTTTGGGACCGCTGTACGGAGGCTGATGACACCCATCTCTCCCACCTGCCCCTAGTGCCCTATGGGCTGTCCCTGCGCCTTGCCCGCCTCTGCACCGAGAACCTGATGAAGCCTGGCACTCGAGAATGTGACCAGCTGCGCCAGGAGGTGGAGGAGAATGTGAGGACCCAAGCAGCTGAGCCGGGGCTGGGGAGACAGGGGCAGTGGCAGTGGGGTGGGAGACTGGCAGACAGCAGCCTTGGGACCTAGACTTTTCCAGGCAGCAAAGGGGCCCTTTAGACAGTCTCCGGACCTGGCCCTGGGCCTGCCCCAGTGGACCTGAGAGCCTCACCACCCTCCCTTTGCCTGGCAGCTGAATGAGGTGTACGGACACATCACTGGGGTACGCAAGCTCCAGCAGACAAAGTTCCGGTGAGTCCCATCGTGCACCAGTTTGGATGGGGGCACCCTGGCTGTACTGAGCCCTGCCAACCCCAGGCCGGGCAGCCAGGGTCCCTGGAGCTAGGTGGCAGCTACTCATACAGTGACTATAAGAGCTCTAACCCTAGGCAGATTATGCCCCCATCCCAGAGACCATCTGACTCATAATCCCTTCTTTGTCCCCACAGGCAGCAGCCTAATGCTGGGAAAAAGTGAGTTGAAGTACTCAGGTGGGATTGGGATCGGCCCACTTCATGCCCCCAGCCCCAGCCCCTGCCTGCCTGACCCAGCTCCACCCCACCCCCATCCTATAGGATGGGAGGCCCACGCTGTCTTTCATGGGTTAAGGCCCTCAGTTCTTCCTTCCTTGGACCACTGTCAACAATCATGTAAAGGAAGCAAGAGCCCAGGGCGGCAAGATGCTCACACTGGGTGGCAGGTCACACACTCCATCCCCAGTTCCTACCCTGAGCCCTGGCTTTGGTGGGGCTCAGAACAAAGACAGCAGAGAGAGGGCAGCAGTATGGTGCCCTCGGGAGGAGGGGCACAGCCAGCACTTCCAGGTGCTTCCAGTGGGCCGGACATTGTGCCAGTGCCTGAGGCCTGGCCATCCTACCCAGGTCTCTTGGTACCAACCCTGTGAGGGAGATATCATTACCATTCCCATTTTACAGGTGAGGAAACTAAGGCTCGGAGAAGTTAAGTAACTTGCCTAAATTTACCTAGATGTCAAGATCAAGAGCCAGTCTGGCACAGTGGGGCATGCCTGTAATCCCAGCACTGTGGGAGGCTGAGGCAGGAGGATCACAACCCCAAACAAATAATTTTTTTAAATTGAAAAGACCTGGGTATGTAGCTCAGTGTAAAGGCCTTGGGTTCAATCCCTAGCACCAAAAAAAGAAAGAACTCAGTGTTGGGGATTTAGCTCAAGTGGTAGAGTGCATGCCTAGCAAGTGCAAGGCCCTGAGTTTGATCCCCAGCAGCCCCCACCCCCCAAGAAAGAAACAGCTTATCCAGCACAGTGGGCTGCCATGTGGCTCCCTGAAAGCACACTTGCCTGGTACACACAGTCTCTGCTTTGATCCCCCAGCACCGCAAAACAAAACCAAGCACAGCAAACAAAGCCTGGATTTGACACCAGGAGGCCTGTCTTGAGCAGCCACCCCCAGCACTGTTGCCATCCCGTGTCCTCGCCAGCCTTTCCTGGGAAGTGGTCAGGGAAACCCATCTCATAGATGAGGACACTGAGTCTGGGTGTGAGGCTGCTGGGGCCAGCAGGTGTCCCTCCACCCAGACCACTCTCCCCGACCCAGGCAAGACCATACCATTGTGGATACGGTGCTGACGGCGCCCCGCTCGGCCAAGCAGGCACTGCTGAAGCTGACAGAGAAGCAGGTGGAGCAGGGGGCTTTCCACGAGCTCAAAGTGGCCCCTGGCTACTACACCCTCACTGCCGAGCAGGGTAGGTGGGTGGCCTCCCTGCACTGCCCCCTTACTCTTCCCGCTGTGTGGCCCCGAGACCCACACCTGGCCCCCCACAGACGCCCGAGGCATGGTGGAATTCCAGGAGGGTGTGGAGCTGGTGGATGTGCGTGTGCCCCTCTTCATCCGGCCTGAGGACGACGATGAGAAGCAGCTGCTAGTAGAGGCCATTGACGTGCCTGTGGGCACCGCCACCCTTGGCCGCCGCTTGGTAAACATCACTATCATCAAGGAGGAGCAAGGTGGGTTGGGGGGGTTGGCAGGGGGGCAGAAAGTGGGGATCTGGGCACCTTGTTCCCCGATAGCCAACCATAAGGGGGACCTGGCCATATAGACAAGACCAGTCTCTGAACCTCGGTGACCTTAGTTCCTCCACCTGTAAACTGGGTACAGGGCTCTCTTTGCACAGCACCTGCTCCTAAGCACTCAGTAAGTGGGAGATTCTCTCAGTGTCAGCATAAGTGGCACCCCGTTCCTCCATTCAGAGGAGGGCTTAGGTGAGGCAGGTGCCCAGATGCTGACGATGGGCCTCCCTGCACCCAGGGGCCCCCCTTGGCCCCTGACCCTTCTCCCCACCCCGACTCCAGGACCCTCAGGGCCTGCTCTGCCTTTGGCTCTGAGTTTTAGAGCTCCATCTCGGGTCCCGCCTTGCCCATCCCTCGCCTCTTCCGGGAAGACTTTCCTGTCCATTCCCCTGCCCTCCCCAGAGGGGTGGGGTGGGCTAACAAGGAGCTTCAGAGTGTCCAGGCCAGGCCAGAAGGCGGGCAGGAGCTGGGAGAGGGCTGAGGCCGGGACTGCTGACTGATACCTGCCTCCTTGCAGCCAGCGGGATGGTGTCCTTTGAGCAGCCCGAGTACTTGGTCAGCCGCAGCGAGGAAGTGGTCCGCATTCCTGTCACCAGGCGCATCCTGGATAATGGCAAGTCCCAGGTCTCCTATCGCACACAGGACGACACAGCACATGCCAACCGGGTAAGGCTCTGTCACGGGGTCATTCCTAGGGCAGAGCTAATATGGCAGCTGCCTGAGACCCTGGATGCTGGTGGTCCCCTGCAGCAGGCCTCCTAAAGACATGTCCACCTGTCCCTGCCACCCTTGGAGAGGAGGTCTCACCCTGAGTGAGGCCCCATCACTGCCAGGGACTCAAGAGGGCTGCCTCTTCCTGGATGGGCCAGAGACCTGTCCAGACCATTCCTGTCCACCCTCCATGACCCAGGGGCCACCTGGACAGCCAGGCCTTTCCTAGGGAAAGGGACCCTGGCCTGCCTGTACTGGGGCCTTGGCCTGCCTGGGCTGAAACCACAGACCTCGTGTGCCTGGGCTTCCGACTGCCCCTGGCGCTCGTCCCCCAGGCAAGCAGCCCTGCCAGGCAGGGTTGTGGCCAGAGCTGGGTCCCCTCACCGCAGAGCCCTGGCATCAGAAAGAACCAAAACCTGGTGGTGAACATACTTGATTTTGCCCACAGGGTTTTGGGTTTTGTTTTTAATTTGGAATTTATTACCAACATTTAAAAATTTAAAGTCATTCATACCAAAAATTCTCTCAACCGAATATAGTGGTGGAACACCTGTAATCCCAGCAATTTGAGCTCAGCCTGGGCAATTTAGCAAGACCCTGTCTGAAAATGAAAAAGGGACTGGGGATGTAGCCCTGTGTGAAGGCGCCGGGTGCAATCCTCAGTAGCAAAAAAAAAAAAATTTCTCAAAGGAATAGTCTGGCCCACTAAGCCCACAAATCCATTTGGCAAACACAGGCAGCCTGGCCACACCTTAGTTTTCTGTACTTGGTCTTATTGGTAGGAAACAGTCTCATTACTGCTTCAATGCTCCCAGTAAAAATGCCAAAAAAAAGTATCGAGGCCCATAAATCCCACTGATTATGGCTCATTATACAAGAGAGGCTGTCTACCCTGTTAAGCTTTCATAAAGATGCTTTGGGGCTCACGGCTGGGGATTTAGCTCAGCAGTTAGAGTGCTTGCCTTCCAAGCACAAGGCCCTGAGTTCGATCCCCAGCACCAAAAAAAAAAAAAAAAAAGAACTAAGATGTTTTGGGGCTGGGGATGTAGCTCAGTGGCAGAGCACTTGCCCAGTATGTAAGAGGCCCTGGGTTCCATCCTCATCACTGCAAATACAAGACAGAACTTGAGTATTTAACTTTAAAAATATATATATATATTTATATTATTTCTCACCTTTTTATTTTGAAAAGCTTCAACATTTTTGGAGAACTTTTGATATGAATGATGTTAGTTTTTAAATATAGGTAATAAATTCATCATTAAAAACAAAGGCAACAAAAAAAAAAACCAAAGGCAGAAAAAAATAAAAACAAAGGCAAAAGAAACCTGGGAAGACTAATAAAATCAGCATCCATTTACCTTTTACAAAGCTTCACCAATTTTTTTTTTTACCAATTGTTAATATTTGCTTTCTCTGTATATAAGTAGTTATACAGATAGCTTACATAGATATATATGTCCATATATCTATAAATAATCACATATATATAGGGAGGTGGTTCATTTTCTGAATATTCAAAGTTGTAGACATCATGTAGACCCGGAGCCAATGATGACAAACCTTTTAGAGCGTTCTTATTTTTGAGACAGGGTCTCACTATGTAGCCCAGGCTGGCCTCGAATTCTCTCTCTTTTTTTTTTTTTTTTTTGTGGTGCCAGGGATCGAACTCAGGCCCTTGTGCTTACAAGGCAAGCACTCTAATCACTGAGCTAAATCCCCAGCCCCTGGCCTCGAATTCTTGGCGATTGTCCTGCCTCAGCCTCTGGAGTACTGGGGTTACAGGCATGCGCCACCACGCCTGGCTTTTAGAGCTTTCAGTGGTAACACACAGCTGTTGTGGTATGGGTGCCACAGGTTTGCCACCACTGCAAAGCCTTTCTGCTCACTTATTTGTCTCTATAACTACACATAATTGCCAAGCTGAATAAGTTTTATATTGATTGCACTAGTTCAAATTATTCGTTCATTCACAGGCAGGTCCCCCGATTCAAATGTCCCAATAATGTCCTTAATAGCTTCTTCCTCCACCTGGAAACCAATCAGGATTCTGGCACTGTATTTTGTTGTCGTGTGTCTTTGGTCTCCTTTAACTTAGAACAGTTACCTGGCCTTGTCTTTTGCCTAGTTGACATTTTTAAGTGTCCACCGTCAGTTACTTGCAGGCAGCCCCCTTCTACCGGTGGCCCTGGCTTCCAGCGCTGCGTTGGGCAGCCCCGGCTGGGAGAGCCTGGAACTAAAATGTTGGTTTGAAGCACCCCCTAGTGGTCATATGTGATAAGGCCTTTTCCTCCCATACAAAGTGCATACATACACGCACACATACGCACGCGCACTCACACATCCTAGGAAGCCAGGCAAGCTCCAGGACATTGAAAGAGGAAATTAGAGTTGATGGAGGTTTCCCACCCAGCAAGTAGGGGCTGGGGCCGGGAAAGATCCCAGATTTTAGAGCCACAATGTAGGGACTGCTTCCCCTACTGAGTAGGGCCTGCAAATCCCAGCTACTCACTGCTGCCTGCCTATATGTGGGACTCTGTGGTGCACCCCTGTGTCTCTGCACTTGGTTCAAATCCTGGCTGTGCTACGACAACCTATACAAACTTGGGCAAGTTCCTTAATCACCTGTAGGGCTTGGTTTCCTCACCTGTAAAATGGAACAATAATATCTCTGCCTCATATCACTGTGAAGATTAACTGAGTTAATAGTTAAAGTGCTTAGCTGGACATGGTGCTGCATGCCTGTAATCCCAGCACTTGGGAGGCTGTGGCAGGAAGATTGCATATTCAAGGACAGCCTGGGTAATTTAGCAAGATCCTGTCTCGAAATAAAAAATAAAAAAGGGCTGAGGATGTAGCTCAGTGATAAGACCCTGGGTTCATTCCCCAGTACTGCAGTAAATAACAATAAAAGAGCTTGACTTCCAAAAGTGCTAATAGGAACCATTTTTTGGCAACATGTCATGGTTCAGACTGGCTTGAACTCGTGACGCTCCTCCTGCCTCAGCCTCCCAAGTGCTAGGATCACAAGCGTGTACCACCACACCTGGTTTGGAAGGCTCTAACTCTGGTGCTGCCTCCTCCTCAACCCTTGTCTGACACTGGCCCTTCCCATCCCAGGACTACATCCCAGTGGAGGGTGAGCTGCTGTTCCATCCCGGGGAGACCTGGAAGGAGTTGCAGGTGAAACTCCTGGAGCTGCAAGAAGTGGACTCCCTCCTTCGGGGCCACCAGATCCGCCGCTTCCACGTCCAACTCACCAACCCCAAGTTCGGGGCCCGCCTGGGCCAGCCCCACTTGGCCACCGTCGTCATCGGGGAGCGAGGTGAGCGCAAACACATGGAGAGGGAGGCTGGGGGCTTCTCAGGGTGGGGGCTGCCAGACTTGACACACACAAGCTCAGGTCGCCCTGATGTGAATTTCACATAAATAGCAAGCACATGGTAGATTGCCCTCGCTGTGGGAGGCACACTTACCTAAAAAAACCCAGCACTGGTTTATCTCAAGTTCAAAGTTAACTGTACTTTAGCTGACAACCCTACCTTCACCCAGAGAGGCTGAGATCATGTGGCCACGCAGCCTGAGAAGGCCCTGCCCTTTGACCTCATGTTCCTGGACTAACTGGTAGCACCCATTGGCATGGCAGTGTCTGGGAGCCGTCACCAAGGGTGGGCCTGACAGGAAGAGGGGAGAAACCAGATCATCCTCTTGGCTACCAAGGGAGAAGGAGGGGCTGATGGAGCCCCTCCTCTTTCTCATTCCTCTGCACCACCCCGCCCAGAGAAGCTGGTGGGCAGGGCTCTGTTCCATCTCTCGGGGAGGAGCCGGGGGGGCGGTGTTAACTGAGTTTGGAGCCCCCTGGACGGTGACGGGACCTCAGAGCTCGCTGCCCCACCCTGTCTTGACCCACTAGATCAGTGGTGGCAAACCTATGCCACGCCAGCCACTGCGGCAGGCTGTCTGTTACCATTGAAAGCCCTGAAAGGTTCGCCCTCATTGTGCTAGATGAACTGGACCGGACCCTCATTACTCAGACCCTGTCATCACCGCCACCCCCCCGCGGGGACCTGGGTGCCCCACAGAACCCCAATGCCAAGGCTGCTGGATCCCGGAAGATCCATTTCAACTGGCTGCCCCCGCCTGGCAAGCCGATGGGGTACAGGGTAAGGTAGGGGCTATGGGCAACCACAAGTGGCTGGGAGGTCAAGCACCCATGACCTATGGGAGAGGTGGGGTGCCCTGAGGGAGAGGAGCATCCTTGGAGCCAGTAGGTCTCAGCACAAGTGGACAGAAGGGAACCCCATCTGTGCCGGGGGAGGAGGGAAGGCCCATTCCTGAGTATTTCAGACACTTTTTCTCCTTCCTGGAAGAAGCCCCCACACACGCACTGGGGAGACCTCTTTATTCTGCCCAGCCCTCGGTGCCTCAGTGTCCCACCTGTTTGAAGGGAACAAGAGAGCAAGGCATAAGTGGAGGGGTGAGTGGCTTTGAGCTTGTCGCTCCACACTGACTAGTCCCTCTGGTCGGTAACAGGTGAAGTACTGGATCCAGGGCGACTCCGAGTCTGAAGCCCATCTGCTCGACAGCAAGGTGCCCTCAGTGGAACTCACCAACCTGTACCCATACTGCGACTATGAGATGAAGGTGTGCGCCTATGGGGCGCAGGGCGAGGGGCCCTACAGCTCCCTGGTGTCCTGCCGCACCCACCAGGAAGGTAAGGCCTTTTCCTGTCCTCCCATCCGTCCCCGGTTACCCGATGCCAGTGTGCCCCGCCTTCCAGGGCTCAGTCCTCCCTCTACCGCTGACTGTGCTCTTCCTGGCCCTCTCCAGTACCCAGCGAGCCTGGGCGCCTGGCCTTCAATGTCGTCTCTTCCACCGTGACCCAGCTGAGCTGGGCTGAACCGGCTGAGACCAATGGCGAGATCACAGCCTATGAAGTCTGCTACGGCCTGGTGAATGAAGACAACCGTAAGAATGGGACCCTATTCCCAGTCCCTGGGGCAGCACCCCTGGTGGAAAAGGGCAAAGAGCCTGTGTGGGACTCCAGGTCATTCCTGGTACTCGAGGCCCACGCTCCTTCCTGGTCAGCAGATAAGCCTGAGGCTCGCAAGGCCCTTGGTCTGCTAGGATTATACATGCGCACAGAGGTCACAGGTCCAGGTAACCTTCCCATCCAGGTAACCAGGGTGGCTCATCTTCAGTTCCCTTAGGACCAGAGCACGGTTGCTAGATTTAGCAAATAAAAACACAGAATGTGAGGCAGGAGGATCACTGGAGTCTGAAACTTTGAGACCAGCCTTGGCGACATAGCAAGATGCCTTCCCCAAATCAAACAAAACACAGAACGGGCTGGGCACAGTGGTGCACACCTGTCATCCCAGCACTCCGGGAGGCAGAGGCAGGAGAATCACAAGTTGGAGCCCAATCTGGGCAACTTATCAACTTAGTGAGACCCCGTCTAAAAATACAAAATAAAAAAAGCCTGAGGAATGTAGCTCAGTATGAAGGCCCTGGGTTCAAAACCCAGGACTGGGAAAAAAAAAAAAATCAATCCCCAGTACCATTTCTAAAAAATAAAATGGGCTGGGGCTATAGCTCAGTGGTAGGGCTCAGGTCTAGCATATCTAAGGCCCCAGGCTTAATCCATTGTGTCATAAGAACACAGGATGTCCTGAGTTTGGGATAAACATTTTTTCAGAATATTTCATACTGGCTGGGGATTTAGCTCAGTGGTTACAGTGCTTGCCTTGCAAGCACAAGGCCCGGAGTTTGATCCCCAGCAAAAAAAAAAAAAAAAAACCCCAGAATATTTCATACATTTTATCTGGCAGCCTTAGGCAAGAATGCCTGGTGGAACTGTTATTTCTTCCCAGTCCTGGAAGGAAGGCAAGATTAGGGGACTCCTGCCAGCTGTCAAGATAAGAAAATGTCCTCTCACCTGGTGTAGAGACCTCCACACACCCTCGCCTCTTCAGTATCAGTCCCAGGGACGGAAAGCTGACTCCCTCATATCACCTGTGCACCCCAACGTGGTGATCTCGCAGAGCAGAGGACAGCAGTACTTCCAGGGCATCAGGCTTTTAGGAGGGGGATGGGGCTGCTTCTCACTTTTTTTTTTTTGTGTGCTGGGGATCGAACTCGGGGCCTTGCGCTTACAAGGCAGGCATTCTAACCACTGAGCTAAATTCCAGCCCTCTCTCACTTTTTACTACCTGGCCAATCACACACAGCAGCTGTGTAACGCCATTGGCTTGGTCTCAGCTTTCAATATTTAGCCCACTCATGGACCGTGTTTGGAAAGTCCCCTCTGACCTGGCCTTTAGCCCCAGAAGTGACCTGGAGCCCAATGAAAAGTCATCATCATTCTTGGTTCCAGCCCGTGACTCCTCCTGCCGAGGGCTTGCCATCGTCCCCTATACCGGGCAGCCTTTCTGCCGACATGATCCTGCCAGCCCCAAGCCTCCTCCTACCCTAGCTCCTGGGGCCACAGTGTGAGGGCAGCGCAGGGTAGCTACAGATGCTCCACCCTTGTCTGCTCAGCACAGCATTTGGGGCTGTACTATCAACCTCGAGCACTGGGTGGGGATGTTCTTGTCCTGAGAAACCTCCCCACTTCCTGATCAAACCTCACACCAAGGCACCTTGGATGCAAGACCACTTGCTAATCGGTAGAAGTCACAGCAGAGCCACCATGAACCTAGTGTTGACCCTGCCACTTATGTAGCAAGGAGTCCTTTGGTGAGCTGGTGACACATCCCTAAGCCAGTCACACATAGGTGCTCAGGGCTGGGCAGGTGGCAGGAGTTCCCGTCTGGCTCCCTACCCCCTCCAGGTACAGATCAAGCTGTACAGCAGTCCTGCTAGGTCAGGGGCAGGGCTGGGACAGGGTTCGAACCTGAGTGACCTGCTCTGAAGCACTCTCCCTGCCCCAGGACCCATCGGGCCCATGAAGAAGGTGCTGGTGGACAGCCCCAAGAACCGGATGCTGCTCATTGAGAACCTTCGAGAATCCCAGCCCTACCGCTACACAGTGAAGGCTCGCAATGGGGCAGGCTGGGGCCCTGAGCGAGAGGCCATTATCAACCTGGCCACCCAGCCCAAGCGGCCCATGTCCAGTGAGTAGTGGATGGCGATGTGCAGGGTGGGCAGGGAACCAGGAGGCCATAGCCAGGGCCCTGGCTCACCTCCTCCCACCCTGCAGTCCCCATCATCCCAGACATTCCCATCGTGGACGCCCAGGGTGGGGAAGACTACGAAAGCTTCCTCATGTATAGTGATGACGTTCTGCGCTCCCCGGCTGGCAGCCAGAGGCCCAGCGTCTCCGATGACACTGGTGAGTGGGTTCCATGAGAGGAAGGTGGGGGTGCTGGGCACACGGAGGGGATGTCCCTGCTGTCCAGAGAGCAAAGGGGCTGGCAACAGCTGAGGACAGAGGTCAAGGCAAGAAGTCCCCTCAGCCTCAAACATGGAGTGCACAGAGGGGACAAAGCCCAAGCGGCCCACAGGCAATTGTGCATATCGGTGTACGAGGACGTACAGGTATCTGCCTTAAAGTGGACACACAGGTTCACGCACGTGTACGTGGACTCATAAACGTGGGATCTAAGAGCTCCCTGGCTGTGTTTTGTCGGAGTCAACACTTGGGCCACCTCCCCAGCCAGCCCAGCCCAAGAGTCTCAAGCAGCAGGAGAGCAGATGAGGCCGCGAGGTCCACTGGCTCCCCTCCTCCCTCCCTGATTCCCCGAATGCTGTGGAGCTCGAGCTGGGACTCCTGAGTGTGCAGGTTCGGTACTGCTTCATTGCGCACACTGCAGGGACCAGTCCAGTTACTTTCTCTGTGCCTCAGTTTTCAAATCTATAAAAGGCGATGCCAGTCACAGGGTGCCTGGAGTGGAAACTCCTCCTGAGCTTTGTCCTTCCCTGTACCTGTCCCCCGCACCTGTGTGGTCCCCACCGCCCAGCACACACTGGTCCTCACTCGAGTGTGTGGGTCTGAGCCTCTTAAGGTCCAGGAGCCCCAGCTCAGCTGCTGCTGGCCCCTCGGGCTTCTGGAGCCGTCTTTGGAGGCAGGCAGGGGCTTGGTTACTCTGCTGAGCATGCAGAAGGCTGAGGCTGAGAGCGTTTAGGTA